>PVJH01005805.1:0-107962 GCA_004026705.1 Nesogale talazaci
AAAAAAAAAAAAGCACACCAAATTTCGTAGATCTTACAAACGAGCTGTTAGTTGGGATCTATTTTGGGGCTAAGACATTTGCTTTGCAATTCCTGTGTTTTAGCCCACCCCCTGCCTGCTTTGCTTTTTCTCTTCGGGAGAATGAAAATCTCCATGCAAAGCTACCAGTTTCACATCCGGAAGCTGGGAATCCTCCAAATTAAAACTGCCATTTCCTGTGCCTGGACATTGTGGAGGCTGAACTCGCTCAGTCATAAAATGCATATGCTCCCAGCCCTCAGACCTTGCTTCCTTCTGAGGTTCTCAAAAAGAAAACAAAACAACACTGAAAACACTGTGAAAGGCTCAGCCTGTGGAATACCCCACAGGAGAAAGAAAAATGGGGAAGCCCCACCAGGCACCCCTTGTTTCTAGAACCCGGGGCACTGAAGGATCCCCACCTTTAAGACAGTACGGCTGGGGGGCCTCTGTAGTACCTTGAGATGTCACAGATACTTCTTTACCTTTAAGAATAACATCACCAAGGACAGCTACTCATATCAAGGTTCCATTTGAAGAAGGGAAAAAATCAGCTCATAGGTGTGTCGACCAACAAGAGTTCTCTGTTTCTTAAAGAACGAACAAGGAAAATGAGGAAGCATTTGGGGCTCTTGACAGAAAAAGATACTGTTATTGAATACATTCAAGGATTTTTTTTTCCTTTGAGATAACCGATTGAATGCTTTCAGTGACAAAACAAAGTATTCGTTTTAAAATATCTCTGTGCTTTGTATACATTGACTTGGTCGCTGGTGAGTTTTGCGGGAGGCCGGGAGGCCCGTTTAGACAGCACACCCCACCCCGAAGCACATTCTAATGCAGGGCCTGTCTTCACACATCGTCAGGCACAACCCACGTGCACCAGAGCTCTGCGGGAACAGCCTTCAGAAGGCCAACAGAGCACGAGCACAATGAACAGCATGACAAAGACCAGATGGAAACTTTCCTGCTCTCTGACAAGTGATAGTATATGAAAGAAAGAGTAACAACTTCAGGGCTGTCCGGGGACCAGGAGCTCATGTAAAAAATACCATCCATTTCTCTTGGTCTGCTCTTCCTTGAGCTTCCCTGTAAAGGGGGAGTCTACACCAATCGAGGATATTCATAACAAAAAGGGTAGAGATTTTCATGAGAATTCATTACGCATGCACTCACAAAAAGGACAAACTGAACTTAATCAGAAGTGGCAGACTCTGTGCAGAGAGGATTTTCCCTTTTTGACAGAAGCGGTTAGGAGAGCATCTCTGGTAATAGGCCAGCATCTGCTGAGGACTGTGGGAGCTGTGGGACCCCGGTGTTCAATCCCTGAGCCATCCTGACAGCTCCTGGGTGCTTGAGCTGTGCTCCCCGCGATTCACAGGGAAAGTCATCCAAGCCTGCAAAAGCCAATGGTGTGCCTCACCCA
Source organism: Nesogale talazaci (assembly GCA_004026705.1). Taxonomy (NCBI): domain Eukaryota; kingdom Metazoa; phylum Chordata; class Mammalia; order Afrosoricida; family Tenrecidae; genus Nesogale; species Nesogale talazaci. Next base: position 1,445 of record PVJH01005805.1, read on the forward strand.
GAGACAGATAACTGAGTTTGAGTTTAATAAAAGCAATTATAAAATGGAATGATAGCAGACAAAACTCTTGATCTAAAGAAGTATTTGTTCCTCAACATATAATATATGTTAAAGAATGTAATTTAACTTTCCCAATCCATTAAGGCCCTTTGTATGCAGGAAGGTTTTTTTAGTATGTAGAAAGCAAGCATTTTATAAGCTGGTTAAACAGAAAGGAAGTAGAGTTTTAGTTCTTCTGATCAGATGTCAGTCTTCTTCATAATGCTTTAAAGTGAAGTCGCTCCGAGTCAAAACTGACTCGATGGCACTTGAGTTGGAAGAGTTAACAGAGTAATTACTCAGAACGATATATTTTTAAAGTTAATTGTGACTTGGTTACCAAGGATAGATGGGTGAAATTTAAAAGCTCGGAGAAATAATGAAATACAAAGTAGGATGAGTCTTCCGTGAACTACCAATAGAAGGATATTCAGAACATCATGACATTATTACCCATCTGGGAGTTTTTGAAGTGGTAATTAAAAGAATAATGAAATGGTACATCTATCAACTAAAACTATCATACTTCGATGCGTCAGTGGACTATCTTGGGGTCAAAAAACAGACTAGCATTGAAATTTAAATTTTTGAATGACCCAAGAGCCCAGAGAACAAAAAGACTGTGAGAAATCCAAGGTAACATTCATGAAGATATAAATGCCTTGTATTTTGTCCAAAACAAGTGCCAAAGATTCTCTTCCCTCAGCTGCTATGGGAGTTCAAGCAAATATTATTCATAACATGAGGGATTAAAGGGAAAAGAAACAAAAACTTTAAAATGACAATTTTTGAAGGAAGCCACTGAAAACTGGCCGCAAGGGATAGCTCCATTGTTGTCTTTTCTTCAGCTAGATAATTTGTTTCAAAAGATGTTTGCTACAGTTAATCACTAACCCAATATTCATCTGCAGTTTTAAACTTTGAACTTCTTTATTCAATTTCTCTTTCCCCAAACACCAAAACTGTCCTTAAACTTGTATTCACGGATGATGGAAGAAATGCCACTGGGCATTCAAAATGCCTGGACCCTCAGGCCGTCCCCCTCCCCCCACCGGAAAAAAAAAGTATCAAATTGTGTTTGCAAATTCACACAGAAAATGATGTGATGATAGAGTTCAGTCCTTAGCAATTATTTAAGCAGAGTGAGATACTTCCATGCATTAGTCAACACCACTCCCCACCCTGGATGTTCTTAGACAGGGCCAAGGATGGACACTTTTTGGGGCTGCAGTCAATCTGCTCTGAGGATTGGTCTGAGGGTCTCCTTCTATAAGGTCAGCCACCATCCGGGAGCCTCTGCTGTGACACATCTAGTAAAGTCACCATGGATAAGAACCCCGTCCATAGGTTCAATTCCAGCAGTGGGGCTGGACCTCCTACTCCCACCGCTGGAGAGCAGTGATGCCCCCCCTCCCCCCCAAAAAAAAGAACCCCGTCCCTGCCGCCTCCCCTCCACTTGAGCCTAGATAGAGCAAGAGACACATGTGAATCCTCTGCTATAAAGCGTTAAAGAACTCGGCAAGATTGACAGCTTCTTTCTTTTGGTCATGGAGGGGAGAACACACCGAGGCTGGACAGCCAGGGAGGAGGCCCCCAGTCAGTCAGAGAAGGCTCTGCGCTGCCAACACACAGTCAAGAATCCTGCTGGGCACCCCTTGTCCCTTCTTATAACCACATGAAAAAGGAAGGGGTGACCTGGGAAAATGGGAAGTCCAGGTGTGAAGATAAAAACAGACAAAGAAAGGAAAATGGATTGCACTAAAACAAACAAACAAGTGGAATCATCCTCCGCAAACAGATGGCCCCTAATAGAGAATAAAGTTTGATTAGATAGTTAGCTAAAGTATATATCCACTGCACCAGAATCAAGTGAGAAATCAGTTGGCAAATCCTGAAGGAAAACTTCTGTTTTTCATGGGAAAGATCGGATTTTCGTGTAGTGAACAAGGGGCTTGTTGTTCCTGTTTGGAGGGAGACATGATTGTAGATTTTGTTGGCAGATGCTGGGGAGAGCAAATTGGTTTGAAGATGGACATATTCTGCCGAGGAAGACAGAAACTGTATCAAGGGTAAAAATATAATGTAGGCAAGTGGTGCTTGAGGTAAGCTAGTGATAGAAGAGTAAACTGAAGACATTCAGACCATATAATAATGAGTCATCGAGGGCATTTTGATGCCATCAAAATCACAACTCTGTGCAGGTGATTTCAGAGGTAGACCTCTGGACTCTAAGAACTGGAAGGTCGTTTGTTCTGTCCAATGTCACTTGACTCAAGAGGAACTTGAGGGTCCAGGGAAGTTAATGGCTGTCTCCGCGGTGGTCACATGGGAATGTGGGAGCAACCCAGCTCCTTTGGAGCCAGACCCACTTGGCTGCTTCATTTTCTGCTCCATGCAATGTTTGCAGTTCAGTTTGCTTTCGTTTGTCTCTGGGCACTTTTTTCCTTGAGACTCATCGCATTTATGTCGTGTTCTGCATATTTCAATGTGATTTTATAGAGAGATGTCCTGGCCACTTCTTAAGGAATAGCAGGCAAGGATGAGAAAATCTGATGAACAGATGTAGAAAGGTAAATCATTATGAGCCAAGTGAGTGAGAAAAAGCCTGGCCTATAGCCACTCGGCAATTCTGCTCTTGCTGCGGGATCAGGCTACACCTGTCTATTGGTATAATTTGTCCTGCATTTTAGTTTCTATCCAGAAGAGGAATTGTATTTGCTTAATGTAATGAAAACACTGCACATTTGTAATAGGGTTGTTTTCTGCTATTTTTCATTACAACTACATAGTGTTGCAGCTACAGTACGGGTTAAATAGACTCTTGAGGGCTAGCCTTGGGAATTCAACCACCATTTATAACATTGTTTCTATGGGAAATTGCTTTATGAGTCCAAGCACTCGATTTAAAAATTAACTTTGGGAATGCAAGTGGCTTTAAAATAGACGGCTGTCTCTCTGGCCCTTCATCTATTTGATTACTTATTTTATGCAATGAAGCAACTAATATTGGGGTGTCTACTCTGTACCCACCCGTTCCAGTGGTTGGAGTTGGACCTGCAGAGATGAATGAGTTTTTAGACCTCGAGGCGCTCATATCTAGCACAAAGAAACAGATTATTAAAACAAATAAATTATAAATAAGTGCCAAAGCAGAGATATGGGGGAAAGTGCTGCGGGAGCAGTGATGGCAGGAAATGACCCTTCAAGAGATTGCCACGGAGACAATATTTGTACACGTCTCAACATCAAACTAGCAGTGTTTAATAAACAAGGGCAAAAGGTAAGCCGGGTAGAAGGAGGCGCACATATAAAAACACTGGGAAGTCAAAGGGCCTGGTATGTGGGGAAGCGAGGGTAGCACTGAGGCAGCAATGTGGCTACTACCTCTGGTCACTCTTTAGTGATAACCCTAATCCCCACAGTTGCTGGAGATGGGGCTCACAATGAGGAAGGGAACAGAAATCGCTGGTAAGCAAAGCCAATCTTAAATTACTCGACTTTCTTGGAATTGCCCAAGGAAAGAGGGGGACTATATAAAGATGTATACAGAAAACCCTGGTGGCGCCGTGCTTCAGCCCTGGGCGTCAAGCAGAAGGCTCAGGAATGAGATCTGAGCCGTCTATACGGGGTGATGCATGTCTTTGCAGATGGACAGCTTATGAAGGGCAGTTCTGCTGTGTCCTAAAGGGTTACAGTGAGACGGAATCGACTTGAGAGTGCTGCTGGGTTTGAGTTTGGGGGTGCCTACATGAGCACAGAATTTCTGTTTATTCTTTTCATGAGTATTTTATTTTTCAACCCCAATCTTCATTTTGTTTTAAAGACACATCTTCATTTCAAGCTTCATTTCTTGTTAGCTGAATCAGAGATCAAAGATTCTGAAATCGAACTCAAGGCTCGCTCCCATTTTAGGAGACACAGTAAAGAATCAGCAGCGAAGAATCTTAAAAAAAGATACAAACTGGAATACGTGCACCTTTCCTATAGGCCAAATGCTGTTAATATCATGTGCCTTAAACAGTTTTCATCTTTTTTGACTACAACAAAGAAACTGGTGTGAGAGACGGTGTGCATATTCTTCACCAGCATACATTCTGTTTAAAACATATAGAATTAATAAAAGGAGCAAAAGACAGGAAGCAAGGCGATAGAAAGAAAAAGAAAGGAACAGGGAAGGAAACTTGTTTTAGCACAAGCTACATTTTCAATTTATAAGGAACTTTAAAAAATTCAAGTACATGCTCCATTTTCAGATGGCTGACTGAGGGTGGTTTAGACTACGTAAACTGTATTTCTTTCATGCGCAACATAAATAAGAGGCTACAGTGCACTGATCTTTTTCCTAAACATTCATTAAAAATAATCCTGACCCCTTCAGTGTAAAGCTGATGCAATATACATGTGAAGACCAAAATACTTCTTTCAGTCTAAGATAAATAGAAAAAGGACTTTTAAGAGCCAAGTATCAGATTCAGAATGTACAAAACCCAGGATATATAACACTACAGAATGCTGACAGCATGCGTACTATGCTTTTGATAACAACAAACAAACAACAACAAAAACAGGGCAAACGACTTTTCACCACTCCCATTATTAGTCAGTACAGACCTGTGTGGTGTTAAGAAATTAATGATCAGTACATTTTCTTCAGAAGAAAATGCACCAACTTACACATTTGAATGCCTAACTGTTCTATGAACATCTAGAATTTATCTATGAATTATGATGGGAGGAAGGCAAGGTTGAGGGTTAGGACAATTAGATTAATAAGAGACGTTAATGACAAAGAAAAACTTCCCTGCAAATTTACAACCAAAGGGGCCGTTTAGTTCAACATTGTTTAGAGTTGCATCCGCCCCTCCGCTCACGCCAGTTTTCACTGTGCTTGCATTTAATGGGTACTGTGGCTTTTCGGAGACATTTTTGCAACAGCATGTGTCCCATTCATTCTATGAGTTACAATGTGGTCAGTCTCACAATATTCCAAGCTTTCCCTCCCATAATGCTAATGAGCATTCAGTGGACTATTTATTGCATGACATAAACATGACTTGCATAGGCACCAGGACATACAGACATCATCCTTGTGACATGCTGGATGGCAGTCCTTACTCCATTGCGTGGTCAGGAATGGGACTGGCAATGGTGTGGCAGTCTGCCATCCGTCTACATGAACATCTTCAACAACGCAGAAAGCTCTAGAGTCTTGACTGGGTCTGGGTAACCAGATGTCACCATTGGAAGACCAAAGAATACTAAAGCTGAAGGGAGAAAATATTATAGTCCTAGAACTTTAAATTCCCTTTACAGCAGTCTTTCTCAAGCTTCCTAATGCTGTGACCCTTTAACATAGTTCCTCATGTGGTGGTCATCCCACAACCATAAAATTATTTTTGTTGTTACTTCATATCTGCCATTTTGCTGCTGCTATGAATCGGGTGACCCCTGTGAAAGGGCTGTTAGATGCCCAAAAGGGCCATGACCCACAGGTTGAGAACCGCTGTTTTACTGAACAACAAAGCGAAGCCCGGAATAGTCGAGAAACATGCCCATAATGACATAGTGAAATGGTCAGAGTACACTCTCTCTCTCCACCACCACTACCACCTACTCGCTGATTAGCCTTGAAAAATCCACTGGTGTCCCTCTCTTCCCTTCCACCACATTGTCTCACACTGGATTTCATCATTTTTCAGGTCCTGTCCTCCTCCCTGGGAGTTACTTTGGGTCTAATTTACCTGTCAAAAATGTGAAATACTGATTCTAATAAAGTCTTTCCTCTGACTCCAACACTTTTGTTAATCATAGAACTTATGCTCTATTTGGAGAGGCAGGCCTTAAACAAATAATCAAACAAATATGTAATTATAACTTGTAAGTGCAATGAAGGAAAAGTAGAGCAGGCGACAGTGATGTTCAAGGAGGGGGACCTGATTTACGTTTCAGAGGCAAGGCTTCCATTAGGAAACGCTATTTAAAAGAGACCAGACGGGCAATGGAGAGTTGGCCAGACAGATTTAGTGGGAGTTCACTGCTCCAAGCACAGGGGACGGCATGGAGCTCTTGGGTGGCAAGATCTTGTGGTTGGAGTGCAGTGAGCACAGAGGAAAGGCAGGAAACTCAGACTGTCGGTGGCCTGGAAGTGAAGGAGGGTGTGACTGGGACCTGGTCAGAAATGCCAGCCGTTAAATGATGCTCAGGAGGATCATGACTGATCAGATGAGCTCTTCATGGATGGTTCTTGTCCTAGGAAACAGTTTCAAAAATCTACGTCATCAGTTCAAGAAGCAAAGAGAATTATCAGTGCAATCACCCTCTATCTGGTAAAGCAAACTTTTTTTTGATGATCTATAATCTCAGAGATTTGTTCGTCGTTGAGTATGGAAATAAACTTCAGCACAAAAATAACACCTTTTCCTATCTTACAGGTATTCATCAAAGTCTGTGTAAAATTCACAAACTGTGATATATTTTCAAAAATAACAAAGCTGATACTTTCTTAAAAGTTTAAAGACAGAGGAAATTAGCCCAGGACAACAAAATTGAGTTTTTGACTTACAAAGTGAATGTAGTCTTAAGTTATATTAGAACAATATTTTTACAATCTAATTTTAAATGATCTTTATGCTCCTCATTAAAAATGAATTTTCAAAGAATTGGTTTTTAGAATACATTATGAAATGACAGTCTGCTGAGCCTTACATTGTAAATTCATCCAAAAGGAACAAACCTTGGTAACAATACTGAATCAAGACGTCTGAAATAAGAGACTTTGTTTTCTGATCCTGAGATATTCTTTTAAATGGACTGCATTCAGGGCAAATGGTTGGCACTCACCATTTTCATCTAAGGGACCATCTTTCCACTCACCCCACTTCCTTGCTCTTTCCTTCCTTCTCATCCCTGCTTTGGGGCAAATATTGCCCTTTTTTGTCTCACAGGGGCATATTTTCTTCATGGGTACTGTTGTCTATTGTATAGGCCACTCTATTATTTGGTCTATTATTTGGTGGCCTTTGGGGGTGGCTTAAGTTCCATATTAGAAAAGTGACTCAGGATAACAGTCCCAGAGAGTCGGCTGTTTGAGTTTTGGTCTACCTTGTTCTCTCCCATTCTAACCAGGAGAGTCTGTTCTGCGGCTTGGTAGCACCTGGTTCTTCTGGTCTGTGGCTAAAGAAGGCTGTGGCTCATGACGAGGTCTTTAGTCCTTATTTCTTCTGGGGTCTTTGGTCTTTCTTTACTTCCTTGGCTCTGTGTTGTGGGAAAAGACCCGTAGTTGTATCTTGGAGGGCTGCTCCAAAGATTTTCAGACCACAGATCCTACTCAGCAAACTACAGGATACAGAGCATGGACTCCAAGCGCTACACTGTGTCAACTGATCTAGACGTCCCCAGAGGACAAGGCCAAGAAGCCACCTTCCCTTTGTTTTCGATCACAGAAAATAGAACAGCTAAGTGCTTGGCTGCTAAGCTAAAGGTTGGCAGTTCAAATCTACCCAGTTGCTCGATGGGAACAGACCTGGCAAATTGATATCTCTGGTAAGAGATGGGAGGGTGTTTTGACAAGTAGCTTAGCAATAATAACCCTGATAAAGTAAAGAGATGAAAGGATGTTGTTTTTGGTTTTGAAGTTAATATTAATAATCAAAGGTCAAGCTCACTAATATTAAGCAAATAATTCTTTGATTGGCTCTAATCCAGGTAAAACGAAATAGGAAGCTACTAGCAGAACAGCAGAGAAATGCATATGACCCACCCCCTTGACCTGCAGAAAACACTAAAAGTTTATTTGTTATGTAAATCACAAACTCTACTAGGTCAAGGTTTACTCCAAAAACAGGAATGTGTGAAGGTGCTATACTTTGAATCTTGTCCAATTTATTTCAAAAGAAGTAAGTCATTCTTCATTAGCCACATTTTAATTCTTATTAGAAATACTTAGGGCTGTAGGTCAAAAAGTTAGATAACACAGCACATGCAAACATATTTCAATAGTTTCGCTTTTTTTATTTCAACAGTTTCTAAAGTTAAATTTGCCCTTTCTGGGGGGTGGGAATGGGGAAGGGGGGTATTTAAACAATCCTAGAATAATAAAATAAATAATAATAAAAGTAACTGAAAATATTAGAAAACAGCTAGTTTTATAATGCTTGATAGTTGAAATAAATAATGCTTTGGGGATGTCTAGATTTCTGCTTAATAAAGTCAATTAACCTTAACATGGCTTCTTAATGCCTAACTTTAATAAATGCTTATTTTGTTACTAATCTGGGGGAAGACATTATTTAAAACCAAGTTTAAAAACGTTACAGCCTCAGAATGAAACATAGTTGTTTAGTTCTCCCCAACATCTGGTACAGAATGTGGATTTCTTAATTATTGAGAGGGCCCTGAAATATAAATATTCACAGGTTACAAAGAGTGCTGCCAAATAGGTTATCAAGCAAAAAATATCCAACCACCTGGAGAACAAAATCCATCTGTCTGACTGAATTTAGTTGAAAATAATTTTTTAGACTTGTTAGTAAAAATCCTCATGTAAAATGTATTTGATTGAATAATTCACTAAGAAGATTTCCATACGCATCATAAAGTAGTACCGTTGATAAAAATGGATAAACTAATCATCTTTCTAAGTTTGAACCACCATCACAGCTTCTAATAAACATCTTGTGCTGGCCACTCATCAGGCTTTGGAGGGGTCAGCGGCGCAGTGGGTACACACTCAGAAAAGGTGGGCAGGTGGAACCTACAGACAATATCACGGAGGAGAGACTCAGAGATCTGTGTCCATACAGCCATATCTCAACTATCTGGGGCGGCTCCACTCTGCCATCAAGGGCCCCTGGGGCTGGCACTCTGAATCTACTTGAGGGTACACAGGAAGAGCAAGGCTTCATAGTACCTGGGACCCCAAGCTTAACAACAAGGCCACTATGTATAGATGTGATTTGTCCCATCAGACACCCTCTTGCAGGGAAAAAGGAGGTGAGAATAAGTACGGATTCCTGGGTGGAGCTGATATCTATTTGAAGGTGAGCACATAGGCTCTTCCCTCCGAGATGTGTACTGGGAACTTTTCTCATTTTCTCAGGATACTGGAAATCAGGTCAGAGCTTCTCGGGAGAGAGAAAGGCTGGTGGGGAGGAGGTGGGGATGGGATAATAACAAATCTATGTTCTCTCTCCTGGAACTTGCTCTTGCTCATAAACTGTGTCTGCAATCAGTGCACAGTTAGACTACAACCAGTGGATTTCTCCTTTGAAAGATCCACAAGTTAAAAGAACAGGTTAAATGAGATCACTCAATGTAAGTGCTTCACTTATGGAAGTCATAAGTCTATATCAATGCCATCACTCTTGCCACTTCCTGCTTCTAAGCGAGAAAAGATAATTACCATCAGGGAAATGATGGGTTAATAAGTGAAAGAGCAACACATAACTACCCTGGAATCATGGTTTTTATACGAAAATGTGCCTTTATGTTTTCTGAAGACTCAAAGAAGCATTTAAAGAAGTTAGTACTTAACTTTTACCAGCCAGTGTTTTTCAACAAAAGGACATTAAGTAGTAGAAGAATAAAATGACCATTATCTAAAAAAGAATGACAATTCAAGTTGAGTCAAGCAATTAAAAAGATATGCACTGGTACCCTTTTTATTTTAATAGTATGAAAAAGTCTTTTAAAAATTTGCTGTTTCACCATCAAAAGTCTCTCCATGTGATTATCTTAAAACAAACAACAAATCAAAAACCATATTTCCTCCTCTTCAAAAGAAAACAAAGACAGATTATGAGAGACAGATTTCAGAAGTATGAAAAGTAAGAAAGAACATAGCTCTTGCCTTTCATTCAGAAGACTTTCCCTTCTAACTGCACACAATCTCATTCATGATTTTCCATTCAGATAAGACTGTCATGTTGATCTACCTTATGCTTTGGGGCAGAGATCAATCAAGATAATACAGGAAAAATCAGAATGAAGTGCTATTTAAATGAATAACCACTTTTTGAAAATCTGTAGCTCAATGAATTTCACTTTATCCAGATTGACTTTCAAACATTAAACAACAGATGGTTATTAATGATACAATATTAGAATGTACAACTTAGGGCAGCCTGAAAGCCTGTCATGATATGATTGCCATTTGTGAACATGTGGGGTTATTTCTTAGAGACATTGCCATGTTCCCTTATGCCACAAACCTGTTTTCATGGCAAGGAGGACAAATGCCTGCCGTAGAGTGCTGTGCATTCCATTACAATGGGTTCATTCATATTTATAATGCAATCTGTGATGTCGATGCAATCACTCTAGCTCTCCCTGTTATTTCAAACAAATCCATAACTGAGCAAAAGGCAGGATGTTGACAGGAGTTAATGTAGATTTTACGCTGTTTACAATTGCTTTCTAATCTACTAAATGGCTGTGAAAATTGATGCACTGTTAGGAGAGCTTTTATATACTGGTTCTGATAAAGACTTGTGTTGCAGTAATCTCTGTAAGGCTAAATTGAATTTTCCACAGAACTTTTGTTTCTCCTAATTGTATGTGATAAGTAGGCTCCTGGTTTTATATAAACCATTAATAAAGAAACCAAAAGCATCCCCTTTTATTAATTGAGATGCATTTGCTTTTACTTCACAAGGAAAGTCAAAGTACACTTGTAATCCCATCCCACTTACTTGTTAAATAGAAGTTTTTTTCTAGTTGTATTACAAGGGAACTCGGAGTAGAGGAGTCACGTTCCCAAGGGATTTCGAGGATCTGGTTCTACAGCTCTGAAGGATCTTGGATAGCATAGCTGTGAAGTGGTCGCTTGTTAAACCATAGATTGGTGGCTTGAACTCTCCAGGATAAAGATTGCCAGTGTTCCCTGAAGATTACAGTCTTGGAAACCCTGTGGTGGAAGTTCCACTTTGTCCTCAAAGGCCAATATGAGAGTTGAAATATACGTGGCAGCAATGGGTTTACTGAAAAACTCACCTTCCTCCTGAAAGGCAGTAGGTAAATTGGAACTACTGACTTTGTGGTTAACAGCTAATAACCAGGATTCCTTAATCTTGACTAGGGTATGACATATTGAAGGCTATGGAAGTTATGGAGCCTTGGTGGGGAAGAGGTTGAAGACCTGGCTGAGAACCAATGATCAGTTTGAACCCACTAGCCATGCCATTGAAGAGATATGCCATTTGCACCAAGGGGTTGCCTTGAAAACCCTGTGGGGCAGTTCTACCCTGACCTATACTTCTGAGTTAGAAGTGATATGATGACAATGGACTTGGTTTGGGGTTTGGTATATAAATTAATGAAAGATGTAAAGATTCAACTAAATCAATATGAAATATTAATAGTGGTCTCTTTAAAAAGGTTGAACCAATATTCTAAAAGTTAATCACTTAGTGGTGAGCTTTAACATGATGGTATTAAGAAAAAAAGCTCTTTCAAAGAAGAAATTGAGACTCGTGTATTCACACCCATAATTATTTCATAGAGTGTACTTGTTAAATATCACTACCAACTGACAATATATGAAAGCCTATAAACCATCATAAATACCAGGAGACAACCTTGCCTCTTTGACTGTGACAGGCAAATGATTACAAAACAGGTGACAAATTTAAGATTCATTCTGTCCTATTGTGGATATAATTCCCTTTGAGAGTTACCTCTGGGATCAACCTGGAATTTGCAGTTTGGAAGGTGGGGTTCCCCAGGCTATGAAAGACTACCTACAGCAGGGGTGCTCAGTAAGCGATAGACCTAAATCTTTTTTTTTTTAAATATAGATTTTATTTGGAGCTCTTACAACATTTAATACATCGTTCGTATTAAGTATATTTGTACACATGTTGCCACATTCATCTGCACTATCTACTTCAACCCCTTCAGCATAAGCTCCTCTTCCCCTCTTTCCTCTAGTTCTTGATTTTTTTTAATTCCAACTCCCCATATTTCCCCTTCCCCCTCCTCCTGCCCCATGAACTTCCAATAACTTACAAATAGTTATTACCTCTTCATATGCTACACTGTCTAATTTGTCACTTCACTCACCCTCTCCCCCACCCCAGAGAGGAGGTCACATGTAGATCGGAGAAATTTGTTCCCCCTTTGTACTCCACCATCCCTCCACCCTCCCTGTGTCACCACTCCCCACTAGTCTCAAGGGATTATCTACCCTAAATTTCCACGTTTTCACCCTGGTCTAGCCAAATCTGTCTGGCAGAATTGGGATGATAGTTGGAGGGAGCGAGCATTTGAGAACATTTCATTGCTACTACACTGCACCTAGACTGGCTCATCTCCTTGCTACAAGCTCTCTGTAAGAGGATGTCTCTTCACTTATTGATGGGCTTTGGGTCCCCAATCTGAACTCCCCCTCACGTATAATGATATATTTTTCAGGTCTTTGATGCTTGATACTGGATCCCTTTGACACCTCGTGGTCATACAGACTGTTATGCTTCTTCCACGTGGACTTGCTTCTTAGCTAGATGGCCACTTATTCACCTTCAAGTCTTTAAGACCCCAGACGCACATCTTTTGATAGCTGGGCACCAACAGCTTTCTTCACCACATTTGCTTATACACATATTTGTCATCAGCGATCATATCAGGAAAGTGAGCATATAATGTTATGATTATTAGTTCTTGAAACCTGATAATTGATCCCTTTGGTATCTCTTGGTCCCATAAGCTGGTATACTTCTTACATGTGGGCTTTGTTGCTTCTGAGCTGGATGGTCGCTTGTTCACTTTTAAGCCTTTAAGACCCCAGATGTACATGTTTTGATAGCCGGTCACCACACTTGCTTATGCACACATTTGTTTTCTGGGATCATGTCAGGGAGCTGCATATCATGGAATGTCAATTTAATAGAACAAAATATTCTTGCACTGGGGAAGTACCTGATAGAGGTCCAATGCCCATCTGCTGTCCTAATTCTAAACCTACAAGTATACGCATATTGATCTATTTTTCTTTTACCATATGAATATATGTACCTATGTATATGCCTGTATTTAATCTCTATAAATGCCCCTTACTCCCCAGTTCTTTTCTCAATTTCCCTATACTTCCTCCCGTCCCATCATCACGCTCAACCTCAATTTGGGTTTCAATATCGTCTATTATATTAGTCTTAATCAATCCCTACGGGACCTTCCACACCCACCCATCCCGCCACCAATCCTAAAACACATGCTACTCCCCCCATCCCTAGATCAGCCAAGAGCGCCCCCCCCCCACCACATCCACCCTGGTACCATCAGTCTCATTGTCCCCACCCCTAAACTGCCCATCCATCCCACCCCATGCAGATAGACCTGTAGAGAAAATAACATTCTCAAAAAAAGGGCATCCTATAATGAATCAAAGAAAACAATGAAAACATCAACAACCCCCCCATATCCAACATGTAGATGTACATGCAAGAATGCAATAATAATAACAATATAAAATCCTACAAATAGTTTAAGGTCTGTTCCTTGACCTCCAGGAGTGTCTCCTGGTTGAGTGGGATGGGGTATCACAAAAGTATATCTTTGGGGCTCGATCTGGAGCTCCATGTTCTGTTGCACACCCTTAGTATTTTGGTGTGGTTGGGTCAGACAGGGTATAATCCTGACCCTGTTTCTCCATTTTTGACCCCAAAATATCTTGGGTCAGTGAGGGTAGCTGTATTTCATATTTGGGTCGGCATATTTCATATAGTATAATTTCATATGGTCCTTTCATTGTATTGGCAGTTCTGAGTGGGAATATTGTCCTAAGGCTTGGTGGGCCACACCGGGCCAGGATGTACTTCATTCTATCTTCCTCCGCCTTCATTTATTCTCGTGTACTCTGGTCAGGTATATCTCTATCCCCAAGCTGCGGTTTCAGTGCTGACCTTCAGGACAAACACCCCTGGGGGAGAGGTGGGTGCCCCAGTAGTTGGAATGTGGGTTGTGCTCTCAGATCTCTCCACTGGTTCTCGGCTCCATTGCTTCATGCTACATTCACTTCCGAGAACACCTTATTTAAGTTTGATTCCTGTTTTCCTATGGAGATATAAAAAATATACTCCCCATTGGGTGGGTTAGTACCCGATTCCCTCTCTACTTAACAGCATCTCACCTCCCATATCCTGATGTCCCACCCTAGTTGGCTACTATATGTAGCCCTGGATTTGGTATGGTCCCAGCTGTACTACCTGGGCTTTCTCCCAGGATTGTCTGTATACTATAGATTTTTCCCGATACTACTTTAGCATTTTTTAAAAAAATTATTATTAAGCTTACCTTGGCGGACTCATATTGTACATGTCCTTTTGCACTTGGCTACCTTCACTTAGCATAATTTCCTCCAGTTCTTCCCATGCAGAGATGTGCTTCACATGTTCATCACTACTTTTCAGCGATGCATAGTACTCCATCATATGTATGTACCATAGCTTTTTAATCCACTCATCAGTTGATGGAAATTTGGTCTGCTTCCAACTTCTTGAGATTGTAAACTGTGCAGCGATGAACATTGGGGCATAGATGCCTTGTCGTGGATTCTTATTTACCTCTTTTGTGTAAATGTCCAAGGGGGGATCATTGGGTCATATGGTAGTTCAATTTCCATCTGTTTTCAATATCTCCAAATTGATTTCCATAGTGGCTGTACATATTGGCAGTGAATATGAGTCTCTATTTCCCCACAGCCTCTCCAACACTTGTTGCTTTCTAATTTTTTGGATTGGGCTATTCATGAGGGTGTTAGGTGAAATTTCATTGTTCTGATTCACATTTCTCTTATGGCTAATGATCGGGAACATTTTCTCATATATTTATAAGTCATTCTGATTTCTGCCTCTGTGAAACTTCTGTTCAGTTCCTTTGCCCACCTCCTCAGAGGGCAATTAGTTTTATTCTTTTTGGAAGTCATCAGGGTATTGTATATTTTGGTTATAAGGTCTTTTTCTGATTTGTCATTACTAAAGATGTATTCCCAGTCTGTCTGCTCTCTTATTACTCTCTTGTTGAAATCTTTCACTGTACATAGGTATTTTATCCTCAGTATATCCCACTTGTCTATGTGTGTCTCCGCTGTGTTTGTGTTCTTCCCTATTTCTGATAGTCTACGCAGTCCCTGTGGCAGTTTTCTCAGGTTGGTCCCAATTCCCTCATTGATGCCCCGAATAGTTTGGGGTTTTACTTTGAGATCTGTGATCCACCTTGAGTTTATTCTAGTGCATGGAGTGAGGTAAGGGTCTCGCTTCATTTTTCTACAGATAGATATCCATTTTTTCCAACACCACTTGTTGAAAAGGGCATCTGTTTCCCATTTGATATTTTTTAGACTCATCAAAAATCAGTTGTCTGTAGGCTGATGTTTTTAATTTCTGGACTTTCAGTTCTTTTCCATTGGTCTGAGTATCTATCATTATGCCAATATCATGCTGTTTTGACCACTGTGGCTGTATAGTATGTATTAAAATCAGGTAAAGCAAGCCCTCCCATGATGTCTTTCTTCTTGAGGAGTTCTCTGCTAATTCTGGACTTCTTCCCACTCCATATAAAGTTGTTAATCATTTTTTCCATTTCTTTGAAGAAGGAAAAGGGTAATTATATCGGTATTGCATTAAACTTATAGACTTAACTCTTAAGTCTAACCCTAACAACAACCTTAAAACTACTCCTAAGTCTAACCCATCTATTTTTTTTAATGCCATTCGGTCTACCCACACTACATTTGTGATTGTTTAGTACAGTGGTCCTCAAACTGGCTTGAGAGCCATCTGCAGCTCTTTTGAGTGTGCATGTGCGGCTCTGAAGTAACATTGAAAACATTTGAAGGTTATTATTTCAGATCAGGATGATTTCAATTGTTTGGAAAAACATAAAGCTCTTGAGTGGTTTTAAATTTGTTAGGAGGAACAGGATTGCCGACCTTTGGACTAGTAGATTAAGATTGACACATTGAATACCCCTTACCTACATGCTGAAAATTTGGGTGGTTAAAGCCACCAGCCAGAGGAACTTTGGAAGACAGGCCAGTTGCTCTGCTTCTGAGAGGTGAGAGCCTTAAATATCCTATGAGAGCATTGGGCCCTGCAATCTTGAGGTCACCAGGAGTGAACTTGACTAACCGCAACAATGGGAAAAGTGAAGAACAGAGCTCATAAATGTTTAAGTCATCAGCTTTAAACCACCCCACTACTTATCTCTTGTATTGTGCTAAAATGAAAAGAAGTAAAAACAAACCTACAACATCCTGCTACTTTAAAAAAGGGGTAACCAAACCCAACGCTATCAGGCTAACTCAACTCAGAATGAATTTATCAGGTTTTTGAGGATGCAGATCTCGAGAGGAGCAGGCAGCCTCATCTCTCTCCAGTGGAGTGAAAGGTAGTTCTGAGCCACCAACTTTCTGGTGTGCTAGCCCAATACTTTCCCAGCAGCCGCCCCCCATGCCCGGGTGTATCATTATGCCTTGCTTGAAAGATACTGTGATTGTGAACCAATGGTTGCTTTCAGGTACAATCTTGTTTAGAAGTAAATAAGGCACCTGTCTTACTTTAAAATTCCGTTACATATTAGCATGAATAAAGCATTCAGAAAAGTGCAATAAAGTACGTGTACTGAAATGTAAATAAGCTTAAGAATGCTCATTTTATGCCTATTGAATGAAGTATCCTTTCAAAGATCGGTCTTCTTCTCTCCCATAGTTATCAATATATCTTAATGCTTTTAGTATTTTCATGTTATGACAAGTTATTACACTGACATTTGTAAAGGGCATCATTAAGAAAATTAAATAATTGGTTGTCTGATTATGACTTCACTCTGAGCTTAATCTGGGCTTTGAAAGACTTTCCAGATTGCTTTCTTTGATTCTCTGTAGCAGGCTGGTTTCCTTAAGGACTTAGAATAACTTGAAATGATGGCTCTCTAATGAAGGAAGGCAAAACTACTCAACAGCCTCTAAACAACGAATAAAAGGAAAGGCGAAAAAAAAGAAAAGAAGTAAAAACAAACCTATAACAACCTGCTACTTTAAGAAAGCAAAGCTTCAAAACAGTGTTGCTGAAGCAACTCGAGTATGAAAATAGTATTTAAGTATACTACAGATATAAAGATAATAAAGCACTAGCAATACCCTTTCTTCTATCTTTAAAAAATTGCTGTTGCCCAAACATGAAAAAGGCTTCAAATTAGTGCATGAAAAGTATTGTAATTTTATAACTTAAAAAAAGGAGTCTAAATAACACAATAAGTCACATTTCAGCTTCCTTACAAAAGGAAGTAAGCAATATTCTTATTTCTCAGAATTAGCTTAATGTAATTCATTGCCTATGACTAACACAAGTCCCACATGGCAAGGATTTGTCTTCCTTAAAGAATCACCGTGGTGTTGTGGTGACCAACAGCTGCTCCCAAGTGTTCACTGAGGCAAAATGAAAAAAAAAAATGACTCGTAAAGCTAAATTTACACACACTTTAAATTAAGATGTCCTCTCTCCTTTGTGAGGGAGGGGATGCTAAAATGCTTATTAAAAATGAAATGAATGATTACAAAGGACCATTCTTTATGCTATTCATTCATTCATTTGACAATTAGTTTGGAACTCCTATAGCAGGAATATCATGCACTTCTCTAGGAAGGGTAGAGGTCAAACGGGCATGTTCCTTGACCTTTTAGAACTTTAAGAGAAATAAAACTGGAAGAGACAACAACAAAAACAACACAGTATATACATAGTATATACATAGTATATCTGATGGAGATCTGCAGAGTGGGAAAAAAAAGGCAGTAGAAACATGTTGAGACAAAAAAAACAGTGTTCTGCTTTAGTCCTGGAGCAGAGATCTGTAGAAATAGATGAAAATGGAGTGGAAAATGTTGCAGACAGAAGTGTTTAATATGTCTGAGGAATATCAAGATGGCAGAAGGAGGGATTGAAGAGCAATGAGCAGGAGTGGGAGCTCCAGAAATGACTTCAAAGACATGATGGCAATAGATGGATTGACCTAGTCTCTTACCTCTCTCTTACTTACTTCTAATTGTGGAAGTAGCCTAGAAAGTGATTCTATTTTCTTTCTTTACTTCTCAACTTCTTGGTACATCCTGTTGCTCCTAAATTCACACTTTATCCATTTTGTTTCCCAGTGACCCTCTTGCCTCTCCAGGCGCCCCTCTCCTTTAAGTATGAGCCCTTTCCCTAAGAGATCCCATCTGTCTCATGGCTTCCCTACAGGCTTTTGGCTCCAAATTTTATACTTTTAGTGCTGAAGACTTTTCTTAGTTGCTCATCTCAGTTTTTACTGTGTATTTAGAGCACCTCTGTATCCTTCTTCACATTTTTCAAATCTAAGTATAGACTAACTTCCTCCTGGGCAGAGCAGATTGTTCTCTATATTGCCAATTTTATTTCGTAAAAACAAAAATAAAAACAAGAAACTCAAATTTGCTGTCATCAAATTGACTCTGCCTCATGGTGACTCCATGGACATAGAGTAGAACCATTTCCTGGGGTTTCCAAAGCTGCATATTCTTTCAGAAGCAGCAGTTAGCCAGAGCTAGTCCTTAGAAATGCTTGTGGGTGTGTTCGAGCCACGAAACTTTTGATTAGCAGTCAAGTGTTAAACCATTTGCCATAGCCAGGGACGCCAGTTCTCTCTTCCCTCATTTGGTGGTGGTGGTGTTGCATTAGTTCTGATGTGGGGAATTATAAAATGGAGCGAATAGTAATTCCAATAAACTGGAGCCAATCATAATTCCAATAATAGTAATACTTAACAGGATCCTTCTCTTTCATCCAGACATCACTCAGCCAGAAAAACTTGAAAAGAGTGGTCAAGTATTTCTCTGATGGGGACATTCTGTTTTGCAGAGAACTCTAGAATGCAGGTGCACACAGAGGTATACAAATTCCTTTTGCTAACAAGTGTCACCAAAGAGTGCATTTTGAAAGACATCCAAATAAATAGATAGGAAGGAAGGAAGGAGGGAAGGAAGGAAGGAAGGGCTTAACTCTTTGCCCTTCCCCAAATTTTAAGTCTTTAAAAAAACAGATAGCCTCTTCTTTCTCCTGTACAGTGTCTGGTGATTTTGAACCCCGACTTTGAAGTTAGCAGACATACACTTATCCCACAGTCACCAGAAACTCTTTCTGCTGTGCAAAGTATTAATTACTTAGACTAATATTGTTTGGTGATTTTTGCTGAAATTAACTTTAAGTGTGAAATACTCGTTCATTTGAATACTACAAGCATCCTAAATTCATCACTATCACTACGAGTTGGAATTCACTCTATGCCCGTGAGGGTTTTTTTGTTTTGTTTTGTTTTGTTTGGTCATTTTAACTAGGAGCGGGTTAAGTGTTGGCCTGCTGATTGTAAGGGCAGCAGTTTTAACTCATTACAAGATTTTAGGGAAAACGATGAGGCAGTCCACTTCTATAGAGACTTACAGCCTCAGAAACCAAAAATGAGTCAGTTCTACTGTCTTACAGGGTTGACAGAGTCAGCACTCACTTGATAGCATTGAGTTTCAATTTTGGAACTTTGGGATATCAGTATCATTGATCATGTTGTATAACTTACATACCGACATATAAGTTCATGACCATCTGTATCTTTCCCCAAACCATTATCAGGTGAAGCAGATCCCAAGTTCATCTTAGACTCCTAAGTCCTAGAACTTAATATAATTGGGTGGTGTTTATGGAGGAAGTTCAATACAAATCTGCTCACTTTTTTTCTGACAGTGCAGGTTACGTATGTACTGCCACTTTAAGATGGCCATCTGAACTGGGAGACAGTGGAACACAGGTAGGTAGAAAAACAAAAGCTTTATTGTCACCTAGGTGTCATTTTTATCTTGATTCAGCCTTTGCTTTACTGCTCTGACACTTTGGCTTCAGAGGTTCTGACACAGTGATTCTGTCACTATCTGCTTTTCTGGGGAGAGGAGGTGGGCTGGGGGCAAACATCTGGTTATGACATTAGCTTGCTCGGTCCGGTCTGCTCACCAATTTATTGACTCTTTCCTACTTGAAAGTTAAGTGTTCTCTAAAACCTGTGATATTTGGTTGAGTACTACCTTTCTCCAGAATATTTGTACAAGTTTTAAGTAAGCCCAGAGCTAATATCAGTCTGCAAGGACGTCTATCCCTTAAACTCCAACCTTTTCGTTTTGTCATTTGTTTTGCTGGTCTGAGGTAGCTCTTTTACCACCATTAAACATTTCCTCCAGCCGCAGTGACTGAGGATTAGTCTCTATTCTCCCATCTTGTCAGAGGAGTTTTTGGTTTAAATATTTTTGTGGAGAAAGACAATATACACCCAAGCATCTTCAGTTTAAAGTCTTCAAATGTACAAATGTCTTACATGGCTTGTTATCGTTCTATCTCTTAAAGGAAGATCAAGGAAAGATGGCTATGGTTGTTGTAATACCCACAGGGATAAAGACAAGAAGGGAGGAAGAGGAAGAGAGCTGGTCCAAGCTCCACGCCAACACATAATGCTCAGAGGAATACATCCCTCTGGAGACCCATTGTGCCACAGAAAGGACTGGACAAATAACGATCCCTGGGGGCTTGAGAGAGCGGAGGAGAAGGGAGTATGGACAAACACATGGACGGGGGGAGGGGGAGCCAAAAAGGGTCTGGAATCGAAGAAAAGGAGGGTGTGGGAGGTCTGCTCGGGATTAAGCAAGGACAATGAATCTATGAGGAAACACTGAAACACCAATGAAGGTGGAACAAGATGGTGGGACAGGAGGGAGATGGAAGGAAATAGAGGAAAGAGCTAAAGGCAAAGGGCACTTGCAGAGGTCTAACATAGGTATGACCATGCATAGATACAACTATCTGTTATAAGGTGGGAATAAATTTAAAAACATATCTATAGGCCAAATATTAGGGCAGCAGGTGGATCTTGGGCCCTCACCCTGGTGCTCCCTCAAGGCAAGAACACTTTGTTCTATCTATGAATCTGGTATTCTTCGAGGCTCACTGGCCCAACATGATCACTGAAGTAAAGTGGGTGCATAACCAAATGTGGTGAAGAAAGCTGATGGTGTCTAGCCATCAAAGGATATATCATCTGGGATCTTAAAAGCCTAAACAATAGACCATCTACTTGAGAAGAGACCACACCCACACAGAAGAAGCACAACAGCCAGCGTGGCCACAAGGTGGTGGTGGTGAAAGGTCTAGGCAATAGACATCAAACGGGGGGTGGGCGGTGGGGGTGGGGGTGACACATATCACTGTGTGCACACATCCCCAAGGTGCCCACTGAGGACATGTGGGAGCATGAGCAAGAGTGGTGAAGAAAGCTGATGGTACCCAGCTATCAAAAGATATAGTATCTGGGGTCTTAAAGGCTTGAGCATAAACAAGCAGCCATCTAGCTCAGGAGCAACAAAACCCACCATAAAAGAAGCTCACTTGCCTGTGCAATCATGAGGTGCTGAAACAATCAGGCATCAGGCATCAAAGAACAAAATCAAAATCAATGGACCAATTAACTTCCGATATCACTGAAGACAAATGGATACAGAGGCAAACAGAGTAGAAGAAATGATAGTATCCAGCTACCAAATGATTGAATGTCTAGAGTCTCAAAGACTTGAAGATAACCGAGTCGCCATACAGCACGGAGACAGCAAAGTCCACAAGGAAGAAGCACACCAGCCTGTGTGATCAAAAGGGCCCGAAGAGAGCAGGTATCAAGCATCAAAGAACAGGAAATCAACTTCATTACGAGTGAGGGGAGGAGCAGGGTGGGGACCTAAGGCCCACTGGTGGGTAATTGGTCACCCCTTTATAGGGGAGCCATGGGAAGGAGACAGACTAGTCAAGGTGCAGCCGGGCAGCGATGATGCATACAAGTTTCCTTTAGTTCCTGAGGTCTTCCTCCTTCCCCCCTAACCATCATGGTCCCAACTCTACTTTACAAATCCGGAAGGACTGGAGATGGAGTGGAGAGGGGAGCTGGAGGTATGGGGAAATCAGGATGGGTGAGCCCCTTCGGGCCAGTGTTTAGATTGGAACTACTGGATGGGTGGAGAGAAGGTGGGGTAGAGAGATGGAACCAACTGCAAGGATCTACATATGGCCTGTGTGGAAGATGGGCATCGGGGGAGTGGGTTGAGGGAGGTGTCAGGCAGCGTAAGATACGTCAGAACAATAATATTTATAAAGTATTGAGGGTTGATGGGGGAGAGAGAGCATGGGAAGAGAGGAGGGGTTGGAGGAGCCGGTTGGAGAGCAGGGGCTCGGAGGAAAGGGCAGATGTTTGGAGAATGATGACGGCAGAGGACGTGCGAGGGTGCTTGCCACAGTATGTTTATTTATGTATTGGAAAAACAATGTACAAGCCCCTAATAAAATTATTTTTAATTAAAAAAACCTATGTTTACGTTATGAATAAAGGAGATTATTTTCCATTTAAAAATAAAGCAAAATAAAAGCCGTAGAAAATAATATTCTCGATCATCTAGCTATATTATTTTCACAATGTGGAAAAGTTGTTCCTTTCAAGATTTGGTCTTGTCCTGGAAACAAGGACTTTTGAGACCCTCAACACAAGCATACTGTAGCAGTTACATAATCTCCTATCAACTTGCAAAGGTGTGAAGTCTAACTTCTCAATGAAGTCGCAGCTTGATGACCTCATATGGAAGGCCATATACAATTTTCTGCTTGTCTTCCTGTGAGACATTCCTGAGGACAAGCCACATGGAGCTATGCTGATGGAGCCCGAGCCCAGGAGCTAGAAGAGCACCAGCACTGAGCTGCTTCCACAAGACTTCTACCCACTGGCCTGTGATCTTCCTGCATTCAGGAAGTCACTGCATGTTTTATGTGAGTCTGAAGAGGACTTTATAGATTGGCATTAGACACATGGCCTAATATTGGACTTATGAACTTGATCTGGACTGGGCTGGGATTTAGCAGCATGCCCATACAGAGATCACGTGACCGTACCAGCTGTGTCCACGTTTGTTGGTGGTATAGTTGGCAGTTGCCACTGAGCAGATCCCAACTCATGCAGACTCCCTGTGTGCACACCAGACTGCTCCATAGAGTTTTAAGATGAGCAGTTCTCTGGGTGAGTTTGAATCGCCTATTTTTAATAGTCTTCTTTTATTCAGTTTTTAAAATTTGCAATGGTAGGAAAACACTAGAACTAAGTGCTTCTCTCTCTCTGCTTACTATGAAGTGAATAAAAAAATATAAACATGTTCAGATATATTCTTTATCTCTGAATAAACTGCAAGAGATCCTTCAAAGCTTTCTGTTATCTTCTTTTTTTGACTTCCTTAATCTGCTTCTTGGATCTCTACACCACACAACAACTTTCTTGAGGAAAAAGAAGAAGAAGAAATCAGCATGTTCTTGCCTGAGGTCCCTGCCTTCAACTTTCCTCTTTCTTCTGTTGACTCTCATAAGACGTCCCCATCTCCATAATCTCTATCCTCAAATGCAGAATGTATGTCCAGCCTCTATCTTCTGAAGGCTCTTCCCACCAACACTAGGCTCTTAATTTCATATTCTATATCATAAGGACTTTAAACAAAATTATGAAAAATAGTATGGAAAGATAACACATTCCACCTCCACCTCCTAAACTTTATAAAGCCTCTGAATATTTTTCAGTTCAAGAACTTTTATAAGCTTACATTCTCTGGGGAAGGACTCAAACTTTTCAGGTCATTTATTTCTTATTATTTTCTTCAACATATTTATATCAATTAAATCCTTTCTCCAGATTATTTGTAAAAACGTTAAGGAAAATGCACAGTTAAGATTCTTTTAATTTCTCAATGTTTTCTTCTTACCATTTATTTCATGTGAAAAACTCCAACATTTAGGTCATCTATGAATATCTGTCTATAATGTGTTTGTTTAGCTATTCTGTCTCTTTGCACAGTCAACAGTGTTTTATTACATTCTATGCATTAAGTATGTACTTAAAACAAGGACTAACCAACCAATCAATAAACAAAACCTAGGAGGCTCCAGAAACCACAGATGGGGAACTGATTACTTTAACCTAATCAAGGGCTGAGCTGACCACAGCCTGGCCGAGTGTTGCTAAGATTCAGCTGACTCTGCTTTGCCCCAGGCTTTCAGGGTTTCAAACGGATAGTTTGGCTGGTCTTTATTCACTGACAACGAGGAGATTTCTGCTTAGATTTTTTCATCTCTCTTGTAGCCCCTCACCAATCACCAAATCAGAATTCACATTGGCTCCAAATTGGAGACCTTCAACTTTCCCTTTTACCATTACAGCTGCCAGTGACTGATAACATGTGGCTGCTGTCTCTACCTTCAGTTTGAACCCCACGTCTGTAGGCTTTCTAGCCTTAGTTCAGCACCAACTCACTGATAGGTGGTCTGCTCTCTAAAACTTTGGTCTCTCTAGTCCTCTTGTATCTAAATCTCTCTGAAGCTGTTACTTTTTTTTCAATCTGACATTCAACTTGTTTCCTGGTGGGAATACTGATCTGCCACCAGCCTGTGCCTTCACCTCCTCTCACTGAAGCACACTTCATATTCCATCGTGCTGTTCACTGCCTGATTTACTATCTACTAGCTTACTCTCCTTCTCCCAAGATCATGTCCCCTACAGGAAGGCTGCCGATTTGATGTAGTATTTCACAAATATGTGTTAAGTTTACAAAGTATGTGCGAAGAATGTAGAAAGAAAGAACGGATGAATTCATGATCATCAGTGCTGGTAAAACTAAGAGAAACCTGAAGAAAAACAATTCCTAAGTAAAGATAAACTGTTCGGTCCTTTCACTCTTATACCTAAGAAAATATGATTCTACCTGCACTTGCTGGGTGCCAAGACACCTGGGTGGGCGGTACAGCTGTTTGTGATGAATTGGTAACAAGAGACTGGGGGTTAAGCTCACTCAGTGGCTCTGCAGAAGAAAGGCCTGGTAACCTGCCATTGTCAGGATCACAGTCGCGAACCCTGGGGAGCAATTCACCCTGGCAATAGCCGGGGCTTCCAGGACTCACAAATGACATGAAGACAATGGGCTTATCATCATTATTGTTGCTTTTCTTTATGCTAAATACTGTTAGGATTTGGGCATTCAGAATGGAAAACAGCAAGCCCCTACCCAAGAGAACCAGACAAGCAGAAAAATCGGGATAAAACAGAACAAAACAAAATGACTTTTGTGACTCATAAGATGACAAGAGAGCAGCAACAGATTTTTAAACATATGAGGAGCCTAATTAACAATGAACTGTTCAGAGTTTCCATGGGAAGTTATACTCTTTCTCCCATGATGCTTCTCTGTTTGGTTCTGCTCAGAACAATCTGCCAATTTTTCTATAATTGCTTTCAGAGCCTGAAGCATCTTTTTTTGAATGGTGGCAGTGTTTTGTTTTGGTTTTCTTTCCCCTTGAAAGTAGATCTAATGTTAGAAACAATCAGATGCCCTTTGGAGTGAGATTTGATAATAACAGAACCTCATAAATTTATTTCTGATCTATGAGGGAAACTATGAAGGGCTTCCTTTCTGGTGTAGTTTATAAATTGGTTGTGAAGGCCATGTTAAGAGATTTGAAATTTCATGAGCATGAAAACATTTTTTAAATAAATATTTCAGTGTTCTGGTTTTTTTCAGTCCTCTGATTAAAAATTTACATAATTTTTTCTTTCTTTTTATGTTTTTTTTGGGGAGCATCACTGCCCTCTGTTGGCTGTGGGTGCTACCCAGTACTGCTCCTGAGAGCCGCCGCTGGATTTGAACCGCCAAGCCTGCGGGCTGCAGTCCCATACTCAACCACTTACGCCACCGGGGCGCAGCTCATTTTGTTTTTGTTTTTCTTTCTTCTTTTCCTGCATCACTGCCCTGAATAGATATAATTTTTGGCATATACAAGGGGGCTTCAAAAAGTTAGTGGGGAAATTCCATTAGCTTTAATCCCATTCTTCCACAAATTCTTTGAAGTTCACCTGCATAATGCTCACTGAAAGCTAAGAATGAAAGAACTGACTTATGAAGAATGCAGAGGACAAGCGTGCCCAGTCTCACCACTCTTCAGTATTGTAGTCAGAGTCCAAGCCAGAGCAATAGCACATGAAAAAGAAATAAAAGGTATCCCAGTTGGAAAAGAAGCAAGATTTTATCTCTGGGTAATTTTATATAACTCTATACATGAATAAAAAACCCTAAAAAGTTCACAAGAAAACTTCTAAGAATTTTTGGAATTTTTACTCTTGTTGGGGTTTTTACATTACCCACAGTGATTCAATTCCATCCCAATGAAAAAACCCAACAGGCTTCTTTTCAGAAAGAAAACAATCCTTCATTTTTAAAATAAAATGCAGGGTCCCCAAATAGCTAAAACAAAATGTTGAAAGAAAAGATGTTAGCAGCATGCTGCACACTTCAGGCTTCTAAAACATACGCTCCCATCCCCCAAACAGCATGGTGTAGGCATGATGATGAACATGGAATAGAACAGAGAGTACAGAGATAAACCTCACAACTTGCTGACACTGTTTTCCCATCAAACTCAAAAAATCAAACTCACTGCCTCACTTGACTCGGTGAACCAATAGGACACGGGGAACTACCCCGTGGTTTCCGAGAAGGTCACTCCTTAGGGGAAGAGAATGACTCATTTTTTTTCCCACTGGAACAGCTGGTAGTTCCTAAAGCCTTGACCTGTTAGTTAGCAGGCCAATGCCTCAGGATTCCTATAAAGTGACAGGCTGGCTGCAAGCAATGGTGATCAGTTTATTTTTCATAGATACTCTGCAAAAGGTTCTGCTATTTTTATTTACAACCTATTTAGGAGCCAAAATGAACAGAGAATGAAAGTTATCCATATGACATATACAGTCAAGGAGCAGAGAGAGCAACTTTTAGGAGCCTTGGAGGTGGTGTGAGCTAAATGATAGGCTATTAAGCAGAAAGTTACCGGTTCAAAACCACCATCCATTCTAGGAGCGAAAGATGAGGGAAATTCACAGGCAGTTCTACCTGTGCTATAAAGTCACTATGAATCAGAAGGAACTCGGGCAGTGACACCGCCACTTTTTAAGATTATTTCTCTGATGAGATGCCTGAATAATATCAGTGTTCATCCCAGGAGAGGGTTGCTATTAATACTGGTGAGTATCATTTTTGAGAACTCACCTTTCTTCTTTCTTTCTTCCCCCCCACCCCCCCTTAAGCCAGTCTAACAACACTATTAATAATTCAAGTGAGTTACATTAGCATTTTTGGAAGTAAAGATAGTTAAATTGATTTCTTTAAATTCAAATTACTAACAAAACTATTTTAATATATTCTATTACTATCATATTTTCAATAAGAATATTTCCATTGAGAAGTATTGACACATGCAAGGAAGTAATCAGGATTGTATTATTAGCAGTTATTGTGGCAATAATTTCAGAAAATGGTTATATCCATCTGCTTGAGAAAACAGACTCTATGCAAAATGAAGTCATATTCATTACATGAAAGAAGTGATTAGAACCTTGTAGGAAAGCCAGCTGAATGTGTCTCCACCAAGCTCCAAGTTTAAGTTTAATGCATTTTTAAATGTTTCTGGTCTCAAAACACTGAACAGCTGACAATCCCCCTCCAGAGAACAATACCTTGAGGGGAAAAGCAATTAGAATATGGATTGACCAGCAATCAGTAATCATTACTTGGTACATTAAATGTAGTACGTTGGCACCTGGTTAAGTCATTCAGAAACTGGTTAAATATCTGGAAAACAGCTTTTCTCAAGTTAAAGGTGAAAGGCTTAGAGAAATAAAATGGACTTTCTCACAGTTAAAATGTATTGGGAAGAAAATGGCAGAATCAGGTTTTAGAAAGTTAAAATTGGGTGAACATATTAAAGGCAATTGGAATAAAAAGGAATTGAAGTAGAAAACCTGGTGTTTTCTTCTAAGTTGAAATTCCCCAAAGTTTATTTATACCTTAGAAGAACTCATATCAAGGTTTAGTATTTCTATGAAGATGGTTTAAATAAATTGTAAATCTTTAGAAAAACTTTTATAAAATTCTTCAACCAGAGAAGGAATGAAAATGTAAGTAAACCAGTTAGAGAAAAACTTCTGTAAACTCCCTTCTCTGTTGACATCTTCCCACCCACCTCCCATCATCATGTGCATTCTACCTTCCTTCCTACTTTGCCAGTGCGATAAAGGCGGGTCCTTTCACACACAGCCTCTGCCCCAACACCTCTTAATCATGATAATGTCCCAGCAATTTCCTTATCCCTTTCTAACATCACCACCACACCCTAACTCTCTCCATTAGCAAACAAATATGCTATTATTTCCTCTCATCTTAAAAAAGAAAACAAAAAACCCTTTCATTTTCTTGACTCCATTGTCCTGCAAACTATAAAACTACTTACTCTGCTCCATCAATTGTCCTTTGCTCCAGCAAATGTCCTTTCAAAGGGCTACCCAGCGACTCGATCTCTAATTTCTCTTATACGCTCTTAAACCAAGTCCCATGAGATGTCTGTCCCTTCACTCTGACAACTCTGCCCATTTTTCTAGGGTCACTCATACCCTCCCCTACTGAATCCACTGGCCATGTCTCAGCTCTCTCATTACTCCATCCTTAGGCAGCACAGTAAGTATTCTGTCACAGTTGATACTCTATTCTCTGGAGATGTTTCCTCAACATCCTGCTAACTCATGCATTTTAACATGTCTCAGGCTCAGTCCCTGAGATTTCTCTTTTCTATCTATATTTATTTCCTAAGTAATCTCTTTTGGTCTCAGTGATTTAAATATCATTTATCCATTGACAATTCCAAAGTTTATATCTCCACAGCCCTACCTTGTTTCCAGAGAGGCAGATCTATATATTTAACTGTTTATTTCACCTCTAGATGTAGATACTCAATAAATACTGCAAAGGGGAAGGTGGGAGAAAAGAGGAATCAGTCATAACATATAACCTCTATTGTTATAAATGAACAGAGACGCAGAGGAATGGGAAGCACATGGAATGAATCTGTAAGAAAACAGAAGGCTACAGCTTTCTCAGGCATGTAGCAAGGAACTGAGCTGTGTTCTCTTGTTTTATGCATTCTCAAATATGGGACTACATGACTGGTTGCATTTACTTAGAATTTTCAAAAATTCGATAAATAACATTCTTGGAACAACATTATCTAAAAAAACAGGTGCGGTAAAAATATAATCTACCAAGCAAAGAACAGAGACCAAACAAACTCCAGTATAACATTCTTTATCAAGGGCATTTTCTTGATATCAATAAACACCTGCTGAGGATGATTTAAAATATGAAAATAATCTATAATTTGTCAATGGTTCATGCAGAGAGAGTGGGGCAGGAAGGGGGGAAATGAGCTGATATCAAGGGCTTTGAAAGAAAGAAGACAATGCTTTGAAAATGATGATGGTAGCATAAGTACAAATATGCTTGACATGATGGATGAATGTATGCATTGTGATGGGAGATGTAAGAGTGCCCAATAAAAGTATTTAATAAGGGCTGACCCCCCGGTGGCGAAGTGGTTGAGTGCGGGACCGCAGCCCGAGGGCTTGATGGTTCAAATCCAGCGACGACTCTCAGGAGCAGCACTGAGTAGCACCCACGACCACCAGAGGCAGTGATGCCCCTCCCCCCCAAAAAAAGTATTTAATAAAAATAAATACTGAAAACTTAGGTGGCTAAAGCAGAACTTAAGTCATTGGACTGCTATGCCATTTCTCATCCCAGCTTATCCTACATTTCCCCCAACTGGACAATTAGAAAATCTTTTAAGAACTAACTTCAAAATATAAGCAGAACTTGGCAACTTCTCATGAGCTCTGCTGTTGTCTCCCACTGGTTGATGTCACGATCATTTCTAATTTGGACTATTTCCATAGCCCATCTTCTGATCTCTGTACTCCTCGCAATTTTCCTTCTGTCTGTTCTAACCGTCGACACACTCTGCTGATACTGTTAAAATGGAGAATCATGAACTTGTTCTTAAAACCCTCTGGTGTAGGGGGCATGAGAGAGAGGCGTCTAGGGTAAATATGAGCAGGGATTTTCGATGGAGCAATGAGAAGCACAAAGGTGCTGTAAGTGGGTTGGCGGGGTGCTGGTTTGGCGGAAGACAAAGGACTCGGTTTTAGAGACACTCAGTTGAAAAATGTCTATTAAATATCCAAATGAAGGTGTCAACAGGTTATTGGCTATACAAGTTAGGAATTCGTTTTGAGGGTAAGTGCAAAACAAAACTAAACAACAACAAAAACCTTATTGTCCTTAAGTTGATCGCATCACATAGTGACCTACTGGATAGAACAGAACTGCTCACAGGGTTTCCAAGGCTATAAAAAAACAAAACAATTTTGGGTGGTGGTTGGGGGGAGCGCAAAATTCAACAACTTTATTCAAAGGAAAATGAAATATCTTGGAAGTTTAAAGGAAGGCATCATGTAGACAGCTGTTTCTTATACCCTTCTTATGGCAGACTCTTTCTGGATGTTGTAGTCAGACAGGATACAACCATCTTCTAGCTGCTTCCTGGCAAAGATCCACCTCTGCTGTTCGGTGGGAAAGACATCCTTGTCCTCGATCTTTGCCTTGCTATTTGCCATGGTGTCATTGGGCTTGCTGTGTCAGGGGGAAGTTTTACCAAGTAAAGCTTCCCCAAAGATCTGCCTTGTCAAGAAGCTATGGCCGCACAGCAATCATAAAGAAGTTGTGCACAAACTCCAGTCTCGATGGATCTTGGCTGTACTGGGCTAGGTTTTGAGTTGCTAGCCACCAGGTCTGCAATTCAAACTGCCACTCCAAGGGAGAGAAATGAGGTTACCTGCTGCCATAAAGATCTGCAGCCCTGGAAACCCAACGGAGCAGTTCTATCAATTCCCTGTAGAGCCACGACACATTTGCACGTACTCAGTGGCAGAGGTTTGGGTCTCAGGGACTTTGATAAGATGGTTTTGGGGAGGAGATGAAGGAGAAAGCTTTGATACATGGGCTCGAGATCAGGGGGGAGAAACGGAACCCTTTCTTCTGTGGTCCTTCTGGTGGGTTCAAAGGCCTAATCTTTTTACTAGTGGTCAAGTGTTGAATGATTCGTAGCACCCAGGGACTCCTGTAAGCCTCCCTGTCCAAGGAGAAAGGAGGCTCTACTTGGATGGGGTGCATAAAGTGAAGATCATTTTCTTTTGGGCCAGGAGAAATCTTCAGTTAGTGAGCTATATAATTTTTTTTGGATGGCGCAGGTCTATTTTATTGTTATTTTTTCCAGTGATTTTATTGGGGGCTCTTACAGCTCTTATAACATACAATACATCATTTGTATCAAGCATATTTGTACACATGTTGCCATATTCATTTCCAAATATTTTCTACTTGAGTCTTTGGTATAAGCTCTTCTCTCCCTGCCCCCCCCCTTTAAAATAAATCATTTTATTGAGGGCTCATACAACTCCCATCACGATCCATACATACATCAATTGTATGCAGGCCACATTGGCACACTTGGCACACTTTTTTCTGCCTTGAAAACATGAGTTAGATTGATGACCTATACTTTTTTTGACTTGCAACCCTTAGGTTTTAAGAACTTAGGATACAGTAATTCGCTGATCCTTAAAGTAAGCCTATCGGCTATGACAGCTATTATTAAAATTACTACCACTCGAAATAAGCCAAAAAGGCATTCATGTGCTCTCTATAAGGTTCACCACCCCCTCCACGGAAGAAAGATGTAGAAACCTGCTTCCTGTAAAGAATCATGACAGCCCTTAGGAAAAAACACCCTATGAGGCAGTTCTACTTTGTCTTCTGCGGCTATGAAGAGTCAGACTTGACTGGATGACAGCGGGTTTGCACTTTTATAAGTGAAGACAGGTTTTGAACAATTAAATGATTTATCTAAAGTCATTCTGCTGCAAAAGAAGGCGCTTTAGATTAATGGACAAGGGACGATACAGTTATAGCTTAATTTGAGCTCAATTGCCAAAGCCAATTTCAAGTAATCGAGAAATAATAATATGTCCATTGTAAGAGTTTTGAACTAGTTTCTGAATAAGTCCATATTTTGTATCAAAAGAGAATATTAAAAACAGAATTTAAGCAAGAACTGCAAACAATACTTAGTCTGATTTCATAGCATGGAATAATTACCAAATGCACTTTGCAAATACTGCTCATATGGTTTCCTCTTAAAGAGAGAACCTGCAGAGAAATACACACAAATTTACAGACACATAAAAAATCTAATTAAACAAAGAATTGCAGTGGCAGAAGCAAGCACAAGTTACAAAAAAATGACAACTACTTTTCTTCTAAGGACTCTACAGATTATGGAGTCAGACTGGATACTAACCCTAATGCTGCCACTTATTAGTCTAACCTGGAGCAAATTTTTGCATCTCTTTGCCTGAATTGTCTCATCTTTAATGTGAAATAACAATGTCCTTTCCTCAAAAACTGTTGTGAAAATTAAAGGAGTTAAAACAAGAACTTTCAAGAAGTTCACAGGAAAATTCCATTTTCCACAAGTTCTTTCATGTAGTGAAAACAAGTAGAATAGTAACAGGCACCTATGCACTTGTAAACGTGTTTTTCTTTTCTTAATTTTATCTGTGAGGTACATGGTTGAATGAATTTGTAGAACGTGAAAACAGTTATATCACTTAAAGAAAATACCTTATGGAAAACTGGGTGTCCCAAGTTCAAGGTTTCTGACAGAGCAATAATGAAGGCGGCAGTCTAGGGTATAGTCATCTTGGAGGTCCACTAGGGAATGGATTTCTTCCAAACTCATCTGGTTGCTGGCTGGTCTCAGGACCTCTTCACTGAGATCGATTCCTTGCCAGATGATCTACACACAAGGTCTCTCACACACGGCATCTGACTTGCCCCAGAGAAAGACTCTCAGACAGAAGTTACAGGTTCTTTTTCGTAACCAAATCTTGCAAAGGGACACTACATAGTCCTTCTGTCGCATTCTAATCATTAGAGTCATGTCAGTAAGTCTGATCTGAAATTCATGGGGAGATGACACAAGGTCATGAACACAATGCAGTAGGACACTGGAAGCATCATGAGGGTGCCAGCAGCCTGGGAAAAGGTGTTCCATTGTGGGATAGAAATGGGGAAACAGCTTCACTTGGGAAAGTCATGATGATAACAACTTCATTTTTCATATTCCCAGAATTTAATAGCTCTCAACTTTGGCTGCACATTGAAAGCTCCCAGGACCCTTGAAATAGTGGTGATGTCCATGTCCCATATAAAGAAACAGATTGCTCAGGTCTTGAGTACATGAGATTATAATCATGGTTGAGGCCCTAAGGTTAAGTCTACACCACTGTCAAATAGCCAGAAGAGTGGAGGTAGCCATGTGTCCGGTAGCTTGACTAACAGGGAAAGAAAACAAGAAAATTAACAACCAGATGTATTTAAAGGCAAGTAAAGGGCCACCTCCTGTGAGATTTTATCCTTTAAGAAGAAGGCTCAATAAAGTTTATGGGAAAGGATATGGGAATTGTTCATCAAACTCTTCAAAGCTTTAGGAAAATCACTTATGAAGTAGGCAATAAATCTATAAAACTCATTACCCCAGGATGTAGTATAGACTGAAAATGTAAGCATGAAGATTCTGATAAATTCATAAGTGACGGAATCTCTCATCCTCTCATTATAAAGTTCAATTTTAACCTCTCATAAAATATTCTACCTCTTTAACTTGCATAAACAAGCTATGCGATGGGTGGATCATTATGTCCGATTTTACTGTGCTTATTTTGTACAAAGATTTTCAGAGCATCTTCACGGAGTTATAAGATAAAATTTCCTCTTCAGACATCAGGCTGACAAGTTGGGGTAAATGTACAGACCTGGAAACAATCAATGCATCGAACATTTCCTCAGGTCTCTTTGGAGTTGAACCTCCCCGTGACTTATTGCCCCAGGCAAGACTTTTTAAAGGGATTTTAATCAACTCTCCAAAGCACTGAGCTAGAGATTGGGAGTTGATCCATTATAACTTATGTCCCAGTTGTTACTACTGACACCAAGCATTGTGCTTGCTGGATACAATTCTAGGCAGTTCAGAATATTTTACATAAGGTGTATTGTTCTTACAATAAAAATATAACAGCTACTTTTTCTAGAAAAATTAATATGGATCTAGTGTTCCTCCAATTATCTAACCTGAAAGTCAATTTACTCAAAAAAACCTCACCAACACAGTCAAGAGAAGAATCACAGAGCCCTGGTGGTAAAGCACTTCATAGAGCATTTGAACCTTCCGGTGCCTCCACAGAAATAGATAATGTGGCTTTCTGCTTCTGTCAAGCTTTCCAGCCTCCTGAACCTCTGAAAGAAGAAAGAGGAGGGTTTCTACTTCCATAAAGACTGACAGGCTCAGAAACTCCGAGACAGGTCTACGCTATCCTATAAGGTCTCTATAAGTCGGAATTGACTTGATGGCAATGAGTTGTTCATTTAAACTCTCTGGAAGGAGACCTGGTTGTGCTTTGAGATACTCAGTGGGCTTCCAAGCAACTGCCTACAGTCCATTATTCACTTCACAGGAAAACAACGAAGCTGACTGCTCCTGTAGAGTTACAGCTTGGAAATACAATACAGGGGCACTGTATTGTATCTATATGAGCTGGAATCAACTCTGGCAGTAGGTTTAAACCCTCTGTCTGTTAGGGTCTGTAGGAATTGGAGTCTACCTGACAATGGGTTGAGTGAAGATTAAGAGCCCCGAGGGAAAACAAATGGGTAGAGCTGGACAACTAACTGCAGGTTTGCAGTTTGAACCTAAGCAATCAGACAATTCGCTTTGAAAAGACAGCCTGAAAAACCTGCACACACCAGGTTGTCATGAGTCGAAACCAAGGCAATGGGTAACTAACACAAAACCGTGAAGAATGAAAGGCCTTTGACCTCAGCCATTGAGAGATCTTCCTTGCTGTTGTATGCTCTCTTGAAGGGCAGGACAGAACCGCCCACCCCATGGAAATTCTTGCCCAATAGCAGTGTCTTTCATTGCAGGAGCTGATCATCAGGGCTTTTCTCTCTCAGAGGTAGTGGCAAGTTAGAACGACTTGTGTTTTGTTTAACAATTAGGACCCTGGAAATTCTTGCCCAATAGCAGTGTCTTTCATTGCCTTGGGGCTGTGGCCACCCAACAGCCCCCAAATGTGACAGATGGAAGAGGCTGGAGACTAAAAGGTCAGTAACTCCTACAGCCTATGAAACAGCATCAGTGAAACCTCTGGACACCAGTGACCCCAGCAATCCTCCATGCTGGGCAATCATCCGGTTCCTGCAAGGAATCAGTGCTGTCCATGAAGCTCCATCTTTGGACCCTTCCCAGACTGTGCCAGATCTTTCTTGGGCTAATTTGAACCTTTGTCTGTTCTCTGTAATAAAGTATCATAGCTTTCAGTGAGTTATGGGATCCTTCCTGCACATTACCCAACATGAGAGTGGTTTTGGAAACCCTTTGAATTAAGTTCATGTCCGAGTGAGGGAGATCTTACTGAGTTGGCTGGTATCCTTGCAGTCATATATGGTTTTGCTTAATTGCTCTGTGTGAGAAATATTAAGGTAAATAGAAAAAACTTTAAATCTCCTGTCTCCCCATAACCTACCGTTAACTACTTCCAGACAAGTATAAACCCCCAAACTTATGGTAATATAGATATATTATCTGCTAAATGATTTTTAAAAGGTTTTAAAAATATATCTTTAATAGATTTTGTATTTTCCCCAGATTTCAAGGAATACTTACTTTTTAATAAGTTGAATTTATAGAACCATTCCCTTAATATGAATTACTTTTATTAAGTTAGTCTTCATATAAAGTACAGATGAGTAACAACTAAGATGGAAAAGTTGTCTTAAAAAACAATAGATGGGTATAACTGCAAACATTTTTAAAAGACTCATTATTATTCATGAAAATTTTCCTCTACATGTAAAATGAGTTAGATGATACAACAATGATAATCGAAACTGCAATTTGAAAATGCCACATGATTTTAAATAGAGAACTCAATTATGGATGTATTCATAAAATGGTGGTTCAGATTAAAAAAGCATACACTCCAGGTTCCACTAAATTTAAGTGCAGTCGACACTTAGTCACTGCTAAATAATAAAAGAAGGAATGATTAAGCGCTTGTTCAATTAACAATGGGGTTCGAAATATGGATGCTGGCTCAAATGCTGGTCTGATCTAGCTGAAAGTGCATGGGCAAGCCTAAACTTTGATTATCGGCAGCTGTAAGATAATACTGGCTCCTCCAGCATGATGATTGGGAGTGGTAAGTGAGATATACTGAGTAGAATGCCGAGCCTATGAACAAAAAATTCACTGAACTCCCTGCTATTGAGGCAGCTGAGATTCTGGGGGACCCGATAGGGCAGAGTAGAACTACTCCCGGGGATCCCCAGGGCTGTCAGTTTCCAGGCGTGCACAAAGCCTCTCTTTCTCCCTCTGAGTATCTGAAGGTTTCAAACTGCCAACTTTTCCATTCTGAGCCAACATGTAACCCGCTATGCCACCAGGGGTCTGGCCTCGAAGCGTTGAAGAAAGGTTAGCTATTCCCATCCCTGCAATTAATTTCTTAAACCTCTTTACGACCCCCTTGCTTGGGCTTTTATACCAAAGCCATTCAAATGAGCATGCAACACAAAATAATTAAAACCAAAAGAGAAAATTCACACCGAGCTCTGAATTCATCAGAAAGTTTTAAAACAACACAATTTATTACTGAGAACAAAACTACACTCTGAAACCCACTTGTTCTGTCAAAAAACAAGGAGGGGGGGAGAAAGAAGAAAGAAGGAAAACCGCTCTGGGGACGTGATTGAATGACTGCAGGGCACCCTGACCAGCGAGGGAGGCTGCGACTTGCTGTTTGAAGCACTTGCAAGTTGTTCTTGCCATTTCAACATGGAGACTTCCCACCTCTCAATTGACTTTCTGAAACAGATAATTGTTGTACGCTTTTAAGTCACTTTGTCAGTGTTCTTGAACTGTGAAAGTAATTCAGTGCTGAACTCATAAAATATACTCTCCAAGGTCCAAGTTTAAGCGAGCCTAGTGATTTGTTTCCTAACAATGGAGCTGAACTAAATTTTAAAAAATCCTTTGTACTGGACAGTCCTTGAAGCTTTGAGTGCTTTCTTACCCACAGCCCTTCAGAACACTGCAGCCACAGGCCCTTTGGATACATAAACTTACCACCACCTCTACTTTCCTGCATATTACATACTCCCTCACCCACTCCCATGCCTCCTGTGTTACCCTCCCTGCTCCAATGGCTGTTCCATCAGAACTTTCCTCATCCTTAACATCTTCCACACTCCTGCGGTCATTCTTAGCACCCGCACGCACACAGTCTCTTGCCACCATTACCGCTGCTATCATTTTGGAAGCCATTGGCACACTTGCCATCACCAGGTACATCATGCACCTGTCATTCTGTCACATTGTGGTGGCTTGCGGGCTGCTGTGATACTGGAAGCTGGACGGTGGGCACTTTGAACACCATTTTGAGCCCCTTGTGATAGACAGGAATCAGCGGAACTTCCCTACTCAGAAGAACAGATGATGAAGCAGGACGAAGTGGTCCACTGCTGAAGGAATAGCCATGGAAAGTGCTAGGAATCAGAGTCAAGTGCTGTCAAATACAGTGCCAGCTGAAGAACCTGGCCTGAGCCGGAAGGCAATGAAAATACATGTGTGTGTGTGTGTGGGGGGGGGGGGGGGTAGGGGGAGAAGATCTGCCTCTTTATAGTACACGTGACCTTCGTGACATGATAGTGGTATGCCATCAGGACCTACCTTTGCTGCTGAGGCACACCTCGGAAGAAGAGCTGAGAACAGCCATTAGCAATCGGCGCATGGAACGGAACCCTTCTGAACAGTTCAAGTTGTACCCATGATACAGATGATGAATGAGGGCACACGGAGAACCTCTGTAGAATTTTGGGGGCCTATTTTCACATTTTAATCATGGAGAAAGCCAGCATTTAAAGAAAAGATCCAAAGGAGGTGGTTCTTTGTCTAATACGTGGTTAGATGGTTCTGACCAGAACAAACAAAAAACAGTGGTTGTGTGAAGGATGAAATAAAAGTTGGCAGGTTGGGGGCACTCCACAGGGAGCTGTACTTAACCCTATTGCAGGCTCCAGTGGGTAAGAGGCGATCTGGCAGAAGCCTCTGCCCCACAGGGCATCATGTACTAGCTATTATCCACTCCTCCCGTAAATTGCACAGTTGGCAAGGAGACATAATTGAGGTCCCTGGAGAGGGCCGTGAATAGTAAAGGACCCCAAACCAAGGACCAGATAGAAGGCAGGAGGCGAGAGTCATAAACTTCAGACAACCATTTATACACACATGCCCCCACCCCAAAGTAACTGTATGCCATCCAGCTAACAAGGACAACAGGAGCTAACAGGCAGGGAAGATGCATCACCAGTACAACATGGCACTATGAGAACTAGGACAATATCTGGGACAACTTGGGGTTCTCCAAGTGGCCCGAGGGAGGAGGTGCTGACACCCTTTTTGCTGCCTCCTCTTCCTCTAACCAAGCACTGATCATCCTTCTTTTACTAAACAATCATTTCATCTACTGTTTCATTCTCCCTACCCCACCTCCCGCCCCCATCACTTAGCATTTCCTGTATTTTTCTCAGTCCAGCTTTGGTTCAAAGTCACGACTCTCTCTTGTCTGGGTTCCCGAAATTTCCTCCAAACTGGCCCATGGTCAATTAACTCTTGTCCTCTCTGACTGTGCCCCCCACTTCCTTCACCCATCTCAGGGTGATTCAGCCTCACTTCAAAAAACCACTTCTTGGGCTGAGCCTTGATGGCATCAGTGGTTGAGTGCGGGACTGTGGCCCGCGGGCTTAGCAGTTCAAATCCAGCTGCATCTCTCAGGAGCAGGACTGGGTAGTGCCCACGACCACCAGAGGCAATGATGCCCCCCCGCCAAAAAAAAAAACCCACTTCTTTAAGTAAGGCTGGTCGTCCTGTTCTTGACAGCTGTCATAACCTTCTATTTTCTTTCTTCAGGAGCCATGGTGTCATGAGCTGGGCTAACCATGAGAAAGGTAGGTCAGATGCTGTAGAACAGCGGTTCTCAACCTGTGTGTCATGATCCCTTTGGGAGGGCCAAATGACCCTTTCATGGGAGGCTCCTGATTCATAACTGTAGCAAAATGACAGTTATGAAGCAGCAATGAAAATAACTCTATGGTTGTGATCACCACAACATGAGGAATTGATTAAAGGGTTGTGGCATGAGAAAGGTTGAGAACCATTGCTATGGTTAGTCTCAGAAATCTTGTCCAATGTGAGCTCACTAAGAATCAGAGGCAATTCAATGGCAGTAGGTTTGGTTTGGAATTTTGACTTTTGCTTTCCTTCCTAACCCTCATCATGCTTATAATTACTTCTTCATTTCCATATGTCCTTTCTTTAGACTTTAGGCTCCTTGTAGACAATAGTTGATTTGTTTTGTTTAATTCTATGCTTCAACTATATGTTTGACCAAGAACATGTATTAGTGGAGTATAAACTGGGCTACAAGATGTGCTAAATAAACATTTGCTTAATAAATATTTCTATGACTTTACATAATAAATATATCATCTGAAGTTAGAGGGCTCTGGCTTTGAGATGTAAAAGTCATACTCAATAAAATCTGCAATGTGTTTATAGATATTATGTAGTTTATAAGACTAAAATATGATCCATATTCACAGAGATCTGAAATCATGCTTGCATTGTGCTGGATGATCTGGGATGGGGAAGGAAGATGGAACACAGATTTCTTTCATTATCTAAAGGAGAGTCAGCAAAATGTTTATAAGCATTGGAATAACCTGATCAAGTCAAAAATGGGTGACTGTGGAATGGACTGAAGTGTGAACAGATTGAAGACGGAAGAGCAACAATTGAGGAACTTTTAGAATGGAGACATTTTTAAAGGTAAAGCCAGCTGACAGTATTAGAGGCTGAAAATGCCAGCCAGCTGTACATATAACCAAGGTGGCCACTGAGACTAAAGGAGATATCTGTTAAAGCACTTCTAGAAAAGGACTAGCGAGAAAATATATCCCCAGAATGTTATGTGCCAGTTCCTGGATGTGTGTGAATTTGACACCAGGAAGCTCACTGCCTTGCAAGGACTTGGTAAGTTGAAGGACAAAAGACAGGAAGAGCAAAGAGAAAAGGCTAGTAAGCTTGAATCTTTAATAACTTTATTGAACCTCTGACTCAAAAACAATGTTACTGTTGTTTGTACAGTTGAGTCAATCCTGACCCATTGCAAGTTTAGATGAGAGAAGTGAATACCCTCATTGGGTTTCCTAGGCTGAGTTTTTAAAGGAATAGACCACCTGGTCTTTTCTTCTGCACAATTGCTGCTGTGTTTGAAGTATCTGGATTAGCCGCCAAGCACTTAACCATCGTAAAGCCAGGGCTCCCTGAATCCAACTTTAACTAACTAAATCTAAAAGAACTAAAATCAAGTTTCTGTTACAAGAAAACAAACTTCAATACTGACCTCCAATTCTTCTTGCTTCTTTGTATTCTGAGCGGGTGGGAGAGGGGAGATTTGGAACCTTAAATGAATGGCTTGAATACTAATTTTTGTGTCCTAAAAGTCACTTTCTTAAAAACTCGAGCTGCATGTCACTTGGTGGAAATTGAGGGGATGTGCTCTCTTGTCTCCCTCCAAGTCAATCACCTCAAAAGGACAATATACACATGAATTTCTTGATAAGGTAATAAATATCTATCTTACAGAGAGAACTTCAGTAGGTAATCTCTGCTTGACACTAGAACATCCTGCTTGCTATAAAGAAGTTGGGTGTATGGAAAGAAGGGCTATGTGGGCATCCTCTTTGTGATGGAGTATCTTGAGAAAGAGGAAAAATGGTAGTTATTCAGAGAAAATGTCTGTGAAAGATCTCGTAGAACAGAGTCTGAAATTACAGTGTTACATGAGCAAAGGAAGACAAAGAAGACAGTGTGGGACACACTGTTTGGAACGGGAGGGTTTGTCAGACAACCAGGCAGGCATCCATGTCTATCAAAATGCTAGAAATCATAATATCCCAGGGGGATTCACAAAGTCATGGGGAGATTCAATTCTCTTTAAATCTTTAATTCAGTTCTCTTTGAAATTGTTCATAAATGAGCCAAGATTGCAGCTGCCTTTTTGCTTTCAGTACATCTATTAGGAAGCTTCCTCATGCACACAGACACCAGATCAAGTAGGGAATTAGGGACACATGAAATGTCCATAGCCTCTAACATATAAACACCTGCCCCCACAGGACACTCGCCTCTCTCCACTCCCCTTTTCTCCAGGCTTCCCAGAGCATGGGACTTTACCTCACTTGGGAGTCCACAATTCAACTTTATCAAAAGATCATTTTTGAAGAACAAGACATTAAGCATTTCATCAAAAATAAAACCCCACTATATACTTCAGTAGAAAGTAAAAGAATAGGGAGCAAAACGAGGAAAGGCAGTACTGTGATTTTTTTTCTTAAATGTAAGTTTGAGGTGTTCGTTCCATGCTAGCAAGTAGGAGAGTCCCTGTTACTCTCATTTTATGGCCTCTCACCACAGCCATTTGTCTCTATGGCTGCCTCCCCTCAGCTTCATTCATTGAATACTTGTTTCTATTTATTATGTACAGGTATTTGACTTTAGATTACAACAAACTATGGATGGTGTTGCAAAGAATGGGAATTCTAAAGCACTTAATTTGCTCA
The DNA here is from genome assembly GCA_004026705.1 of Nesogale talazaci. NCBI lineage: Eukaryota > Metazoa > Chordata > Mammalia > Afrosoricida > Tenrecidae > Nesogale > Nesogale talazaci. Next base: position 43,275 of record PVJH01005805.1, read on the forward strand.
GGAGTAACTTGTACATAGACCAAGATAAAGTTTTTTTGACCAGAAAAGGTAATACTTTTTGTAATGGATTAAAATCAGGAAAGGTGTGTGTCAGGGATTGTATCCACTCATACTTATTCTATCTGTGTGCTGGGCATATATAAACCAAGAAGCAGGACTCCATGCAGAAGACCTTGGCATCTGGATCTGAAGAAGTCTCATTAATAATCTGCAATATGCAAATGTTCAAATGCTGCTTGCTGAAAGCGAAGACTTGAAGAACTTGCTGATGAGAATCACACTACAGCCTTCAGTACAGATTACAACTCAGTGAAAAGGAAAACAAAATTCTCACAACTCCAACCACAGACAGTATCATGATACATGAAGAAAAGATTGAAATTGTCTTGGTTCCACAATCAATATTCATTCCTAAAAGCAGCACTGAAGAACTCAAACGGCATATTGTACTTAGCAAATCTGCTGCATAAGAACTCATTAGAGTACTAAAGAATCAAGATGTCACTCTGAGGACTAAAGTGTGGTTGGCCTAAGATATGAGATTTCCAATTGTCTCATAAGTATGAGGAAGCTGGACAGTGAATAAAGAGAACTGCAGTAAAAGCAATGCCTTTGAATTATGATGTTGACCAAGATTGAAGAAATGATGGATGGTCAGAAGAACAAATCAATCTGTCTTGGAGGATGTACAGTCAAAATGCTTCTGGAAACTGAAGAGAGTGAGATTTAGTCTCCTGAACTTTCGAGCACGTTATCAGGAAAGACTGGTCGCTGGGCAAGGACATCATGCTTGCTAGAGTAGAAGAGGAAAGACCCTCCAAGAGGTGGAGTGATGCAGTGGCTGCAACCATGGGCTCACTCAATGGGATGATTGTGCAGATGTCACTGGGTCACTGGACTGAGCAGTGTTTTGTTTTGTTCCACAGAGGGTCACTAAGAGTCCGGGAGGACTTGCTAGCACAAATAATAACATTATCTTGATGTTAATTGGAAAACATCATTGCTTTTGTCCTCAAAGAATTCAGAATTCACCTCAAGAAAACTTCACAAATTATCTGCTCAGCAAAGTTCCCAGCACTTGGTAGTGATCAAACATTTGCTTAATACACCTGTTCTGTAGTGCTGTATTTTTAGAGGATTCTCAAGAAACCTTGTGAAGGTGAACATTTTCAGGATATGACATCTGATATAGAAAGGAATGAGAAAACAAAGTTTGACTAGAATTCTGAGCTGTGGAAAATCCGTAAACTACATGAGCCCCAATCATTCATGTGAACCTCAAATTCTTTAACATCACTGCTGACCAATCTTGCCCTTCCTTGTGTAAACATTTCAACTGGTAAGGACAAATGGTGTGGCTGTAATAGAGACTAACCTATCATTGTGTGGCTCTTCCTTTTGGAGCGTTGAGCGTACTGCTAGTGCGAGACAATGCTGAAATTCCCATAGTTGGTCCCATTCATGGCACATTCAGAAAACAGTTGTGGTTATTGAAGTTAATAGTGACACTGGTGACACTGACTGGGTATATCCTTGAATGAGTTACCTAAATTCTCTAAGAGTCACTTTTATTTCTATAAAATAGGATGGTAATCCTCACCTGATGGCTTTACTATGAAAAAGAAATGAGATTATGTGCTTCCTTGCACATAAGTTATTTTTTAAGAGTACAATAGGTACTTCTGAAATCACCCTAGAATTACCCTTTGCAAAAAGATAAGAGGAAGATCAAAACAAGAACAGCCACATCAAAGTTAATTAAAATGAAAATCTTAATGCCCAAATGTGTCACTTAACAGGTAGCTTTAGATAAATTTTACTAGCAGTTCATTGTAGAAAGATTAATCTTTTGATGACAATTTTTATTAAAATATATAAATATTCATGATTTTACCTTTCATTCATTATGCTTAATAACTCCACTGAAATAATGCGTGGGTTGAATGTCCAAGAAACGTTCATTCAAAAGAGATGATAGTGAGAACAATCTTGACAACAATATAGCTCTCTCTCATAGGCTCTGGGCCAGGTATTATGGAAACTCTTTCAGTGCTTGGAAAAGTCGTTGCCTACATCTCTTAAATGTTATATGCCATATAGAAAATTGTCATTCTCTATTCATTTTGAGTCCTACAATAGCTTATAAGTAAAAATGGCAGAACCTTTTTTTGCAAAGTAGAGCTTAAGAAATTAATTTACTTTAATCAGTCGCCGTGATTTGCAGCCAACCTTGAGTTTTGTAGGAATCCTAGTGGCATAGGAGTTAGATGCAAGGTCAGCATTTCAAAGCCACCAGAAGCTCCACTGGAGACAGATGAAGGCTATTCATTCTCTAAAGAGTCACAGACCTGGAACCCATTGGGGCAGTTCCTCCCTCTTCTATTGGATGATGAGTCAGAAATGATCGGAGGGTTAAGGTGAGAGGCAGAAAGGAGACTATCACAAGGAATTTTCCAAAGTTGGCTGTACTGCCTTCTTACAATATTTCTAAAATAACAAACATATAATCTGTTTACTATGCAGTCTGTATCACTGAGAAAATTTTGACTGAAATTTAAGAAAGAAAACGTATACACCACATACAAACATATAAAGAAATTGTTATTTATTAAATCTTTGGGGGAGGCTGCTTTTCAACACAATGACTTTTTCTGTTTTGCTTTGTGTTTTTTATTCATCCAAGTATGAGTACTTTTGTTTTCTCTACATTGACAACCCATTCTGAAGATATCAGTTGTGTGTGACAGGTGTTTCTCTTCCTTTTATTAAAAATCATTTTATTGCGGGCTCATACAACTCTTATCACAATCAATACATCCATCCATTGTATGCAAACCACATTTGTACACTTGTTCCCTTCATCATTCTCGAAACATCCTACACTATGCCCTAGGCATCCACTCCCCATATTTCCCCTCCCCCCCATGATACCTTAATAATTTAGAAATTATCATTACTTTGTCACATCATACACTGTCTGATATGTCCCTTCAACCACTTCCCTCCTGTCCTTATCCCAGGGAGGAGATAGATCCCTGAAATTGGTTCCCCCTTTCTTCTCCACCTTCCTGGTATCACCACTCTCACCACTGGTCCCGAAGGGATCATCAGGACAATGACCTTTTGTAATGAGTCCTCAATCATCATGAAGACAAGGAATGACTTTCTGTGTATTCTATCGAGGTATCTTGTGAGACCTAACAGATAATTTCACACTCATAAGTTTAAATAACAGTGCCACTGCAAAATAGCTGCCCCTCTTCCAATTCTACTAGTCTAGCAAGTTAAAGAAAATATATTCAGGATCCAACATTGAAACAAATACTTAAGCACAATGTAATGACCATTGAGAATTTCTCTCCCTGAGATCTTAAAACATGTATGATATGGAAATGCTGTTTTCTGAAAAGCTCTGATGGTTTGCTTTAGCACCAACAAAACCCCAAACAGATGATTTCCTCTATTCTTTTGGCACCGCATAAAATCATCACCCTTCCCCCTTGTAATTCAGCCATAAAGTTAAATGCCTTGCTTAAAAAAACAGTCTATTAGTGACACATGCATATGTAATTTGTGTTGTTACAGAACTATATAATGAAGAACTACATTTTTACTTAGTGAAGCCATCTGTCAATGATACAACTGATATTGTTCTAGATTGTGTTTCCAGGTAAAATTGCAGTCCATAAATAAAACACTATGCTATTAATACAGAATGGGTTACTTGCCAGCTGTAACTCACATAAGAGGGGAAAGTAAACGGAACCTGACTCATCTGGTCTGTGGTCCTAGGGGTAGTCCCGTCTTGCCGTCCATCCAGCCAAGAGGTTCGGCCTCAATCAGCTCATGGCTCATCTACGAGGAGCATTCCTTTCAAACGGAGCCCCTGTGGTAGGAACATTAGTCCACACCAGCGGTTCTCAGCTTGTGGGTCGTGACCCCTTTGGGGTGGGGGTGGGGTGTCGAATGACCCTTTCACAAGGGTCACCCGATTGATTCACAACAGTAGCAAAATGACAGTGATGAAAGAGCAACGAAAATAATTTTATGGGGAAGGGGGGGGGCGGTCACCACACCATGGAGTAACTGTATTAAAGGGTCACAGCACTGGGAAGGTGGAGAACCACTGGTTTACAACTTCATTTCTTGGGTTTAGGAAATGTTCCTTAAAGTACAGTATCATTTGTTTTCCACTGATTTCTGTCTGCTCCCTGGAATAAAGAAATGATGGCTGGTGCTTTAGTAGCCAAACTGGATCAAGAGGCAACTTTGAAATGATAAGTTAAAGGACAAAGTTGGTGGCGTGTCAAGACAGAAAGAGTCCGAGTTCTTGAGGATCTTGTGCAACTCTCCACACAAGAACTAGCTTTCGACATTGGGATTTCTCTGTCGGAGAGAAGCAGGCCTCAGATGGGTCAATCCCGCGCCGTTCTACATGCGCTTGGTCCTCACCCGAGTCATAGGCACTCTTTGTGGCTGAGGACAAACTGAGGGACAGAAGGACTTGGGAGAGAGAGGCTTTCTATCACAGTTTCCATTGGATAATTGGTAATTCTGAACTATGGAGATGTATTACTTAGTCACAAGTTAAACTGTGGCAAACAATTACAAAAATAAGCTAATTTGAAACATTAGGAATCATTATTGTTGCAATAAGACAGACCTTTATTTTATGTAAAAAGTTCACAACAATTTGGATACAAGATACTTACTCTTATAAATTTAGGTAGTTTGATAGGAATCTGTCATTTCTTAAGTAAAACCGTGATTTACATCAACCGAAGTGTTCACCTTCATAGCCAGAGATCTGCATAGTCAGGGAACCTTTCTGCATGAGGTTGTTGCTTGAAAATGCTTGTTGAACAGATAAAATGTCATAAAATGCATCGCTATTGCAAAAGTGCTCTCATCTGTATGTGCATGACAGATATCCATAAAATGGGATGTATGAGGGAGACTTTATGCAAACAGAGAGGGAAAAGATTAGAATTTTTGAGTAGAAGCTTAGCAGAACACAGTTATTGGTAGTTATTTAAGCTACCAGGCAAACATTTTAAGTCCATTTATTTATCTGCCCCAATAACTCATTTCCTTCTATGAGCACTCACTGACTTTCTGGCAGATATAATAATCCCCAGGTGAAGGTTAAAAAACATATTTGTGGGGTAGGGTGCAGGGTTGTTTTTAAATAACCATTGTAAAAACTCAATCCCAATTCTCATGACTGTTTTTACTTTTTAAAAGATATACTTAATTTTTTCCCCCCCTTAAAGCTGGTCAAATTCAGCAGTGGGGGAAAAAATACACTTTTAAAAAAAATTTCTACTAAAACAATCCAAAAGATTACATCTTAAAAAATGCAAACATGGCTAAATGATTAAACTGAGCATTTCAGTAAATAACTCTAAGCAGGTGGTAAGTCAAGAAATTTTATCTATATTTTATCACAAATGCACCGGAAGACTTTTTTGTTTGTTTTACTATCTTCCCAAAAGGGAATGCTAACAATTATAACTAGTTTATATGAAAATTTGATTAGAAAAGCTCAAATGGATTTTGCAAGGAAGGCCTTTTTTACTGAGCAAATCCATGAAACTTTGGAAAGATTGATAGGGATGTATAACTTACTTTGTCAGGTTCATTTTTCATGTCCTGGTAATAAATGTTATTTTGATAAATAAAGATGATTTTCATTGCATTTATTGCGCTGTGATTTCTATTCAGCCATCGTTCCTCAAGTAATATGAGAAGAGGAACCACAACCAGCACTCAAGCCGTTAACTCCTGTTTCTTTTTAAGTCATTTGTCAGCATTTCTCCATCTGTTTAAGAACTAGGTGAATGGATGGCATAGCTTTCGCCACATCGTACCCAGGGAAAGTCGTGTGTGTGTGTGTGTGTGTGTGTGTGTGTGTCTGAGATGAGCACTGAAGAGGGGGCTGTAAAATGCAGGAGGAAAACTCCTATTATCTTTTCATTCCATTTTCCCACCAACTTTTTGAAGTGCTCTTGGATTATTCTGCACGATTTCCCCCTCATTATCTCTGGAACTTTTTTTTTTTTTTTTTGGTTAGGCATATTAAGCAAAATGTGACCAACGAGAGTGTGGGGGTGGGGAATTTTGTATAATCACAACAAAACAAATACACAACAACACTAACAACTAACAACACTAACAACTAACAACTAACAACACTAACAACTTGGGAGACTTCAGTACATGCCACTTGGCATGAATCCAGGCATCACTACAAGGCAGAGGAAAGCGGTTCCATCCCCATGAGGTTGCAAACGGGCATGTGAACTGCGTCTGAAGGAAGTAAAGCAAACCTGACAAAGCTGGATGCGGGGAACTCGGAACGAGGCCTCTGGGCACCCCAACAAGTACTGGCTAGAATGGTCCTGGCTGACTCTCCTGTTAGGGATGGGCTTGACCTGACAGCAAGAGGAAAGCTACCGCTGATGAATAAAGATACAACCACAGGAAGACAGCTTTTACATTTGATATAAAACTGTTGTCAAAACATTGTCCAGAAGGTGCATAATTTTCCTTGTCAAAGTCTCTGTGTGATATAGCCCTTTGGAATTCAAGGGCAGGAAAAAAATTTTTTTTTCAAAGTTTGCTTCAAGAATTGCTACATTCTAAGAGGGAAATAATGATCAGACTTAAGAAGCTTCTTAGCCAACAAATCTGCAAAAGAGTAAGTGATCCTTCTGATCCAGCACTGACTGATTTTGCTTTCTGTTGGGCTGTGCACAGAAAAGTCAGCAATGGAATGCCAATAGCCACTGCCCTGGAGGGCCGGGCTTTCCAGTCCCCGAAACGTTTGGAAGCTCGCCGGGGCTGTGGATCCTGTTCTTTGTGGCTGCTAAGAGTTGGCATTGACTCGATGGCAGTGAGTTCGCTTGTCTTTTGGTTTCAGAGCCCTAATGGTACTCTGGTAAAGATCTACCTTCTAGGAAACCTGATAAAGGGCCAAGAAGACCTAGAATCAATTAGCACAGCAGTTCTCAACCTGGGAGTCGAACAGCCCTTTCACACGGGTTGCTCCATTCATAGCAGTAGCAAAATTACACTTATAGAGCAACAAGAACAATTTTATGCTTGGAGGTAACCACCATATGAGGAACTTTCTGGAAAGGTCACAGCATGAGGAAGGTTGAGAACCACATAGCCAGTAATGGTCTGAGTAGAGCAGACGAGCAGAAAGACAGACACGCTGCCACTGAGTTGACTTAAACTCACAGGGACCTAGAGAAGATGTCTAAGACTGATTAGCAGTCTTAACTCTGACCTGGAAGTGTTCCCCAGGACTCAGAGGACCTAACAAACCACCACTGGTTAAACAAGGTGATCCGTACTGGTTAGAGTGGATCAACATTCCAGACCCTTTCTACACACCTGTTAGAGCATGTTTCTCTCTGGTTGGAAAGCTACAAACCACAACAAAGACTGTAGGACTTAGGTGAGGTTGGTTTCCAAATGGGGAGGAAGCACTGGTGGCATAGTGGCTAGGAGCTGGACTGCTAATGGCTAGGTCGGCAGTTTAAAAACACTAGTCACTTTGAGGGAGAAAAACAGCTTTCTTGTCCTCTAAAGAGTTACAGTCTCAAACACTCAAACGGGGTAGTTCTCTCCCGTCCCAGAGGGTCCCAATGAGTCAGCATCAACTTGTTGGCAGTGATTGTGTCTCCAAATCGGTCAAGGTTTAGAGGTTTGAAGGTAGGTGGCGCCCAGACTTTGGTTAGTGTCAGTTGTAAGTTTGGCTGTGGAGGCAGCGCCAGCAGTTCCCAGGGTTCTGTCACTTTGGTGGTGCTGACAGACAGTGATGGTAGTAGTCTAGACCGTAACAGACACAGCAGGCTTGTATAGCAAGTAGCAGCCTTGGCGCTTTCGGATGGTACGAACTTCCTGTAAGGGAGTCACAGTGAGGTTCTGGACCAACAAATGAAGCAGGGGCTTCAATGTCATCCAAATCCAGATCACAGCGGTGGGGATACCTCCTTGTCTTATAGCTTTGGATACCATCCGATAAAGGCCAAACGAGATGGCTGCTTCGGCCTTTTCAGTTACATATGTTTTCATTGTAATTTTTCACTCAAAGTAAATTTGGTATCTGCAGCAGAATACACTACAGCAAACATATGACTCCTAAGAAATGGACTTCATATTTGTAGTGAAAAAGAATAACATAAGACCTAAAATGTACAATTATGCTCAGGACTAATAAGTGGTAACAACTTTTAACTACTCACAGAGAGTAAGAATGAACTTGGTGACTGCAAGATTTAGTCAAAGACAGGGAAAGTGTAACGTTTAAAATATTACCTTAGATGGAGATATTTAGGTGGTTAGTAGTAGAATAAGACCAAGATTTAAAACAGCAAGTATGAAAGGAGGGCTGGAGTGAAAACTGTTGGTGAGAACTGACTCTTAAGCAAGTACTTATCGCTTCTCTGAAATTCAAAGTTAACTCACAGTCCCATGTTTTATTTGGCAGCTCTAGTTGATGAGTGTTCTTTCTCACTGCTGAATTGTCTTATTCCATATCAGCTTATGGACCAGAGACTGTCTTGAAGATGTAAACTATCTACCTTCAAACAGAAAGAGCAAGCTCATTGTAGGAGTTTTGTGCATTCTTAAGTATTAGAGGATGAAGGGTACATGAAACTCATCGTTGGTCTCTTGGTAGTCTTATTCAGGGGATGCATTCCAATTTTTGGCCCTTGTTAGTGAAGTCTGTGTCTTTATCCCCATTGATTGTCAAGAAACTCAAAAGCCACAGAATAATTCAGTTTCTTCTTATGCTTCTAAATAGATGTACCAAAAGCCATCTCAAATCTTTTAAAAAGAGAGATGAAACACAAACTATTGATTGAAACAAGTAAGACGCCTTTACTCTAAGGTAGTCAGGGATGGTCAATGAAATAAATGGTTCTGAAAGTTACACACAACAGAATCAATTCCTAATTTCTCTGCCTTTGAACAAACAAATCTGTCTTGGAAGATGTATGGCCAGAATGCTCCTTAGAGGCAAGGATCACCAGACGCCGTCTCACAGGCTTTGAACATGGTGTCAGGGAGCCCGTCGGTGGAGGAGGACATCATGCTTGGTACAGTAGAGGGGTGGGGAAAAAGAGGACACCCCTTGTCTGGATGGTTTGACACAGTGGGCTCAGACACAACAATTGTGTGATGGCAGGGCTAGGTGAACTTTTGCTCTGTTGGACAGAGAGTCTCTACAATTGGATGGCAGCTAACAAAATGTTCGGGGGGGGGGGAGCATTAAATAATTATTCTATTCACTTCAATACTCACACACATAAGATGACTGGCCATTCAAATGTAAAAACCTGACACTACCGTTCCTCTGATGAATATATTCCTGTTTTACACTGAGAGCAAAAGAGGTATTTTAGGATTTCCACTTTTATTTACCAAGGTATGGCCTTCATGACCCAGAGAGGGGAGTCTTATTAAGCAGGTCTTTTTATTGGTTAAAAGTGTTCCACCGCTAAAGCACAGAAAGTGAAAATGTGCTAAGCTTTGGAATGCAATGTAAAGCTGGAAAAACAAAATAAGTTGCAACCCAGCTAAATGTTGCTCATCTCTGGAGAGAGAACATGCAACACTCTAGCAATTAGCTGACCTGGAAACCACTGCATTGCAATCGGCCTAATATGGCAGTTATTTCTCACAGGCCAGGGAAAGCAAAGGAAGACTTACAGTCTGTAGGCAGTCAGCCCATCAGGGCAGAATTCAGCTGCTTGTTTCTTCTTATCCTTATTTGATGCTTTCCATAAGGGATTTATTATTATCCACAAGAAGAAATAATAGAAGCAAACTGAAGCCAGAGGAAAGGTCCAGACTGGCATGCATTAACTGCTTGTCAACTCTGGTTTTCCTAATGAATTGCCCTGTTGCTCTGTATTGCGCTGATTACAGTACAACAGCTTTCATTAGTCACTGCAAATACGACTTAGTGCCACCTTATTTACATTCTATTGCAAATAATTAGCATTTCATATGAGAATCGTCCAAGGCACTTCTGAACTTGCGGCAAGACTGTTTCACATCATCCAATGCTTGGTTCCATCACGAACAAGCTTGAAAACAGACTCTGTCGTCTTTAGTTACAACGGTGTCACCAATGAATTCTACCATGGTTTACATTCCTGCCAATATTGTAGCTGGGGATATCAAAATGCTGCTGTAATTAGACCTTGCAAGCCTGACTTCCCTAGTGGTAGGACTGTCACAGAAGGGGAGGAATTGATATTCAAAGTTTATAATAACTCAAACCTCCACAATTATTGCCAGAGCACGAACACTACCATTTTAAACAGCAGAAAGCATCTTAAGAAAAAGCCTGATGGTGAAGGTAAAAGACAAAGAAAGAGATGCATTCTATGCTCTGATGACCAGTACCTTTCTCTGTCCAAAATTTATAATTACTTATTAAAATCCAAACCTGATTATTCACTTGGCGAGGAAGTAGTTCCTTCGAAACTGTAGCTGCCATACTTAACAAAATGGAAAGCCTATTCTATTTTAAAAATTAAAGTCCATTTTACAAGGACATTAATTCTAGAAATAAATAGATAGATCGGAACACTATATTTCTGCATCTAACTAAATGTGTTGAAAGCATTTTGTACAAGACTAGTCATTTTCATCCATTTACTTATATGACATGTGGGTATTCTTAAACGTACAAACACATGTAGGATATCTGACATTTCACTGGCACCTTCTCCAGCACACACATCTAACGCAACCGGAGCCAGTGAGTCAATTCATTCCAACTGTGTGTGAATGTGCCGCGCACAGAAATAAACTAGCTCATCTGGACACAACACCCCAAATTTCAGGCAATAAGTAAGCCTAAATTATCCAACACAAACGGGGAAGGCTACTTGGAGACTTAAGATACAATAAAAAGAGAGAATTAAAGGTACGTCACAATAGAAGCTGTGTCCGTCGGCAGAAGAATGGGTACGGCACCTTTGTTTGTATGCAGAATGGACTTTGAGTGGACGTGAAAGAATCACGGGGAGTCTGTGGACACCTCATGAGGTGGGTAAGTCTGGAGGACGCTATGCTGAATGGAATCCGTCAGTTACAAAAGGGCAAATAATGTAGGAAGTGACTGTTATAAAAACATCGTTTTTAAAAAGAAAGAAAGAAAGAAGGGCGAGGAGTGCACACTGTAAGAAACGGACTTTGAGGGTCCGTGGGGGGAGAGCGGAGTGGAAGGAAGTGGAGGTCACGGGCTGGAGAACAGACAGGTGCTGACTGGGGTGAAGGGGACAACAAGCTCCAACCAGAGGGAGTGGCCCCAAAAGATGGCAACCCAGGGAAAGACCTGGCGAGGTTTGATGAGCAGCTGAATGTGAAACTGATTTTCTGCTCTGCAAACTGTCACCCAATTCACAATGAAAGATTACAAAAAGAAGCATGAATGAAAAAAAAGGCAATGACAACACTGTCAACTCTAAAGGGAACCCTATAAATACAGGACAGGAACAGGAGGAGTCAGTCTTTCATAAATTTGACTTTTGTGCTATATAACACACTGTCTATTATAGAGATGTATACATATATAATCTATACATTAATATTTACAAAAATGTATCAACACGAGTGACATACAGCACAAAACAAAAAAAATTAGTATGGTGAATTAGTACTGCTATTATACTGTGTACATACACTGGTTTATTAAAAAGGAAATGTGTTCAAACACGCTTCTGTGCTTCATGGACAGCTGCGGGCAGGTTCTCTCAGTCAGAGATTGTCTCAGTCTCCTTAGGCTGCCTTCAATGAAAGCAATGACTTCTAAGGGGGAATGTGGGCCAATGACCTCAAGCTCGCAGATTAGCAAAGAAGGGACAGCAACTGCTTGAGGGTCTTCTGAACGACTAGTCTAGATGACTTTTCTTGGCAAACACTGGGCAATCATAAAAGCTTTAGAAAATGAAAACTGCACTGGTGAGAAAAAGGCCAGGGAAATTGTGCCAATACTGTTTTTCCCATCACAAATGGTGCACGTGGCTCGTTTCTTTAAGGGTAACAAGGGCTGTCCTTCAAGAATTCTGCTGATGAACCTTGTCCCATCCTATAGCCTTGATGGCTCCTTTCTCATCTTTGTTTCTTAATAAAAACGGTAAGGTGAAGGGGCAGTGAAAAGGGGAAGGTCCCCAGGAAGAAGGATTGACAGAGCCACTGCAACAATGGGCTGAAACACAGGAAGCACTATAGGTGGGCGCAGGAATGGGGAGGGTTTTGCTCTGCTGTGCCTAAAGTTTATATGGGTCGGAACCAACTCGAGGCACCTAACAAAAAACCACATCATTGCTGTCAGCAAGTAATCCAAAGTTTTACCATCTCTAAAAACCCACTGGAGTCTGATTCCAGTCTAGCTCCCAAACGTCTTTGCTGCTCATGCTTCCTGCACCACCACATCGTCAACATTACCCTCTTGCTTGTTCCTCTGCCATGTGTCCGTCTCAACACGTTAACAATTCCTGCTGGGTGCTTCTGGGTCTTCCCTTAGTAACGGTGCTTAAATGTTAATATCTAAGAAAGATTTCTGCCTTTTGTTACGACCCCTCATTAGTTTCCCTCATGACATTTTTGTGAACCGGAGTGACTCTATTTATTTACTTGCTATTTCTCTTCCACAGAAAGAGGTGAACCTTTTGAGAACTACCAGAGTAGAGAGAGGTCTAGCCCAGCACCTAGAACAGAGGCTCCTGGGAGCTACACAATGAACATCTGCTGAATAGATTTCTCAGCAGTAAACCACAAAGCAATGAAGAAACTAGGCTTCATATCCAGCAGAAAATCATTTTCTAAACTGAAGTGTTTAATTCTGATTAATGTCCCATACGTTTCAAATAAAATAAAATCCGATCATGTAATTATATTAGGAAAGAATATTCAGGACACTGAGATAAGCAACAGGACCACAACAAAAATGAAAGCTGTTTTGATAAATATTAAGCAATCTAATTAGACAGCTACCATACCTATTTCGGTACAATATTTTTGACCTGCAAATTGCGCCTTCACACTATAAAGGCAGCTCTGTAATTACACCAATCACCACAGTCTAAAAGCTTAGAAACAGAATGAGTCAATCAACATGAAAGACATAATTGCCATATTCATACAAGGTGGCTTGCTATTGACAGGCCAATAGAGTTATTCAATGAAACAAGAAAGAAACAGAAAGAAGAATCAGTCAAGTTGCTTAGCTTTATACAGTTGAACTGAAAAGGATAGAATAATAATAAAAAAATTTCTAGCTCAATTGCGAAAGATTTCTATCAGATTTGCTACTGAGGCACTTGGCTTTGAAGATTTCTAATGTCTAGATGGCTTACTGACCATCTATCAGAATCCTAATGTCTATGTCTCTATGTCTGCTTTTCTGAGAATTAATCCACTGGGTTAAACTACACTGAATCTATCTGGGATTTCAGATTGATTTAGAGTTGGACTGAGGAACATCAGGCCCTCGGGTTTCAGAGGGCCTCTGGTATCATTAATATCAGCTAACGTCACACATCTCACCATTGGGCAGCAGTTCTAGCTATCAAATAGACCTGATTTAATTAAATGTTGGAACAGTATGTGCCTTGAATGATGTCATAAATATCCAAATTGTCCTTGTCCAAAAGAAGGTTCTCCATCCTTGATTTACAATAGCATAATATTTTATTTATGGCCAAAGTGAGTTAACAAACTTCAGCTCTGATCCTATTTTTCTGTAAAATTTGATTCGTCCTATTTTTTTCTGCACAGAATTCTATTGCAGCACCTTCTCCAACAGATTATCCTCTGGGGGAAAAAATGTGTTTACCTTCCTCAACTCCTTCAAAATTGAACTCAAAATACACATTGTTTTAATCTTTCTAGTCTTTTCATAGTCTTATCATTAGTATTTATTTATAATTGTATTTGTTGTAAGCTGGAAGTAAGGGAGTTTATTGTTAGTGATGTAACATATAGCTATTGTGTTAGTCTTATTTACATTTCAGTCTATAAATTCAGCATGAGGTCTAATTCCATGTATTTCTTAATAAGTGGGAGCAGTTCCACCCTCTCCTTCAGGGGCTATAGGTCAGTCATGTCAAGTAGAATTGTACAATTGCCACCACAATAAGTACATGGACTCCTTGACATCTCTCCTTTACCATCCCCCCCCGGCCATACACACACACACACACACACACACACACACACATCAAAACCTTTATTCTACTTGCTGTCTCTATAGGTTTATCATTTCTTGGTTCCATATATTGAAAACGTAATAACATTTAACACAGTTTCAAGAGGGTGTCCTCCAATGACATAATATCTTTGAGATACACCCTAATATGAACAAACAAGAACCAAACCAAACAATACAAATCAAAGATATGGAAAATTTTCATACGGTCATGTATGCATGTTGTGGGTCTTAACCTAGCGTGTTTTTCTTTTCTTTTTTTTTTTTTTTGGCATCACTGCCCTCAGGTGGTGGGAGTAGGAGGTCCAGCCTTTGCTCCATGGAGCTGGAATAGAACCTCCATCCCAGTGGGCCACAGTCATGTGCACAACCACTACGCCACCGGGGCTCAGCCCCTAACGTGTTTTTCTAAAGGTGTGTCCCAGTCAAAGAAATAAAAGTTGGTAGTCCAGGATACCTTCTGTTCTCCTATGACTGCTCATTAAGAATTACTACTGAGTTGTAGGCAAATTTATACATTTCCTAAAGAAAAAGAGCCCTTGTGAAGAAGCACTCAAATTATAGCCAAAGGTCTGTGGTTGGAACCCCCCAGCCATTCCACTTGAGCACAGACTGGTCACCTGCAGGCTTTCAGTAACGCAAAGCCCCATCATGTCGCCAGAAGTTAGCATCAACTTGGCGGCAATGGGTTTGGGATTGGCTATACTTGAGACTATTATGCACATAATAAATATAGAAATACTTGTAGGTTAGCAAGACATTCAAGGAATAGAGTCCTAGTAATTTCTTTTTCTCCAAACAAGAGTCTACAATATCAGGACTTAATTTCCAAAACCCGTTTGAATCAAGAACATACATAATTAAGTATATTTACTCAGAAGAAAATAACAAATGCTAAATAAAAATAAAATCACAAGTACTGTTGTTGAAAAACTGCGTTCAACTTGTCTTATGATCTTACTGTAAATTATGAAATAAAACATCTTTAAGTTCAAATTGCTAGAAGTTTTCTTAAAAGAAAAATGTATCTGAGAAATTCTCGACATATAGCATTTGAAGTATGATAGCCAGATTATGTCTATTTCTATTTAATTTAAAATCTTTTGTACTTTTCAACATCACAACGCCTCATAAGAACAGAAAACTCTGAAGCACACATTCACTCTGATCTCTTTCCATTACCCAGCTCAACAGGTTCAAGTACTTTTCGGTGGAACCAATGTCAGTCCACGTGATGTCCTTTTCCTGTTCTCCCACCACTGTAGGCATTATGAAGTGAGCACATGCTAGTTCTAGTGTGAGCCATTCCCAACCCACTGCTCGAGGAAGTGAGGGCTACCTGTGGAGATGGCCAGAGAAAATGTTCCCCTTGGTTGGCCGACATTACAATTCATTTATTGCCAAAATTGGCATACCTGGTACAAAAACCAAGTTGCCATCTCACATGCACATATGCACATAGGTCTACGTGTGCTCAACTGATGGACCTATGTATGCAGTCAGAACTCTGGTTGCTTTAGATCACAGTGGAGCATGGTTTAATCAATAAAACGAAACTTTTACTATGCTTAGTTTTTCAATTGCATGATTTAATGAACCTCAACTCTTTCATGTGGCTCAGTCCCAGGAACCAAGGTCAAATATGAAGACAGATATCTAGTGCTTATTATTTCCCTTTCTTTTCTCTCCATTAAAACTCACACCCTCAGCAAATGGTTTAGTAAGGGAAATGATAATTAACGATATGTGATGTTCTACATTAAAACAAATGTGTAAAGTAATACTGATGAATGACAGTCCTGAAGGTGAAAACAACAAAACACAGAAGGTACATCTAACACAACAAAAAGCACCATACAGCCTGTTCAAAATTTCTCTCTCCCCTTTTTCTTCATCAGCTTCATCTCACATTATAAATTAAAGTTTATGAATGATAGGAGACTAAATTTGCTCCTTTAAATCATCCAACTTTGCCCCTGAAGAGTCATGTCACTTCCTCTTCATGTCAATGTCTTGCATGGCTGGGTTGCCACAATCCTGTTTGGCTACTAAAGCTCAAGTCGTTCGGAGCCATCAAATCAATTATAACAGCCGCGACTTTCTTACACAGACAGCCAGTGATTGATAACAAAACCTGTCTTCTTTCCACTCTCATTTGACAGCAACAACACAGTCCCTGCCTGCTCCGCCTGGCGTTTGTCATAAATCAATAGCAATTCCACTGAGCAGGAAGGGGCTGGTGACCCTCTCCAGTCCATCTGGTATCATTTTATTCTCAAACCTTAAAAATACCACTAGTAAGTAGGATTAATGCCAAAATTTTTATTTTTGGAGTATATAATTTTGCATGAGAATAATCTCATGAATACAGAATCTCCAGTTTGAAAATAATAATAATACCACAAAATGTTACTATTCTGTTGAATTGGCATACTTTTTTGTGTATACCAATAAATAAAATTTGAAGAAAAATATAATATGTGACAAAAGGATATAATCAAAATAATGTGATTAAAACCTAAAATTCCATTAATCTATGGAGGTGTCTTTAAAGTAACAGAACTTTAAAAATTGGCTCCTTTCTGTAATAGCACCATCAGGAAAATTCTTTAAAGTCCTGCATCCTTTCCATGAATAGGTATAGGCTTATTTGAAATCTAACTCCTCAAATTTTAGCTATGTTAGCCAATGGGCACATTAATTAGATGTCTCTATATGTGTTGAAGTACTTTCACCAACATGTCATCTGTTCATAAAAAACATGACTGCTTATGTGTACAACCAAGGACTGCTCACTTTTGGAAGGGTTTTTCATTAAAACAGTGAAGCAAACCAACAAGCAACCAACATGATGCATGAAGAACTTTTCAAGGTTGAAGTTTAAACTCTGCTCTTGGGTAGCCCATCTTTCCTGATCATTCTGAAAGAATTTAGGTCCAAAGAAGCAAAGTTAACAACTGTTAGTACAGAGATTAGTAAAAGGATTTAAAGATTTGCATTTGCATTTTGTTTAGAATGTGATTGTTGCGAATAAAGTGCTGTATAAAATAAATGAACTGTGGGGGCCTGAGTGGAGGGAGGAAGTTTTGAGAGTGATGATAGCAATAAGTGTGCAAATGAGGCCTGCATACAATTGATGTGTGTAAGGATCGTGAGGGGAGGTGTGTGAGTACCCAATAAAATGATTCATTAAATAAAAGGGAGGGAGCAACTGAGCCCTGGTGATGTAGTGGTTGTGTGTGGGACTATGGCTTACTGGGATGGTGGTTCAAATCCAGCAGCAGCTCTCCAGGAGCAAGGCTGGGTCTCTTACTCCCACCAGGGGGCAATGATGCCAAAAAAAAAAAAAAAAGAAAAGGGGGGGAGGGGAAAGAGGAGCTTATACTAAGGTTTCAAGTGGAAAATGTTTGGAAATGAATGTGGCAACATGTGTGCAAAGGTGCTTGATACAGATGATGTATGGAATGCTATAATAGCTGTAAGAGTCCCCAATAAAATGATTAAAATGAAAAAAAAAAAAAGAACTGTATTTCATTTGCGGATTGGTAATTTGACCCTTGCATGTCTTTGGCATCCTGATATGGAAACTGTTGAATGTTGGAGGCTGCCCGGTAGAGTGGGAAAACACATCGGATTCAAGACTGAGAAATCCTTGACTGCATCACATTGCCAGGTGAACTGGCCACCCAGTCACTTCGCTTTCTCATTGGCTAAGTAGAAGTCCTCAGAGCAACATGCGTAATTCACATTGAGGCTGGGAGTCATGGCCTTGGCACCAGAACCAATGGTGCCCAAAACAAAAGAACACCTGTTGTCTTTCACGTTTGTGGAAGTATTATCCTTGGTCAAGCAATCGGAGAAAATCTTTGTATGGAACTTATTTGGTACATCCAGAAATCTATGAGTACATTTATTTTATGGAATTTGAAAGAGGAGGAAACTGAGGTAGAGAAAGCTTGAATATCAAGTAAATGTGAGGACTTGAATTGAGAAACTGCTAACCCCGTTGCACATCTTCTGCATGGCACAAAAATGCAAGGAAAACATGCTGGGAAAATACACAGTGCACTTTGCATGCCCACATTGAAATTGAGTCGACGTGTTCCATTCAGGTTCTATTATGTGTCAACACCACTTGACCTTACCCAAGGCTGTGTGGCTGAGTGATTTAATAGGTCTCTCTCTCTCTTTTTTTAAATTAAGGAACAGGAAACTCCTGTTTAAGAACATTCAGGAAAACAGTTAAGCACAATATTTAGGGGACACAGGTTTTGAAGTCAGAAAGACTTGACTTCTATTCCAAGTCCACCCTATTCAAGCTAGGAGAGAGTACACAGAAAACCTGGGGAAACTAGAACAGCTCATGGGAGAAAGAAAATTCAAGTATGGTCCAATAAAATAAGCAAGAGAAAAGGCTGCACTCTGTCAAAGGGAGAAAACTTGTGAGACTGAGACAAATATCACAACAACCAGGCGTTCTTGTCAAGTTCCAGCTTTCACTGGACACATGGCTTCACCCCTGCCACCACCCTGAGAAACGGAAAGAGGCTGACCCGTTTCTCGGGATGCAGTCGTGTTCAGGGAGATGGCATATGACACCTGCCACCAACAGCACTCAGGAAATGGTGTGTGTGAACAG
The DNA here is from genome assembly GCA_004026705.1 of Nesogale talazaci. Lineage (NCBI taxonomy): Eukaryota > Metazoa > Chordata > Mammalia > Afrosoricida > Tenrecidae > Nesogale > Nesogale talazaci. Next base: position 62,153 of record PVJH01005805.1, read on the forward strand.
GTATGATCATGATGAAGCTTTATAAAGACACTTCATTAACCTGTGGGCTGGGATTTCCCAGGTATGAAGTATGACCCCCATGCACTACTACAGGCTGCATAATTAACAATAACGGATATCGAAGCAAGGAGGAAAATGGTTACAAAAGTAAGTTGAATGCTAATAGACTTCTTGTGAAAACTTTCTGAAGTTGTACATAAACCATCAATAAATGTATAACTGTAATTACATAACCTAGAATCAGGCTACTGATCTATTGTTATTTTTCCAATCAGAACCATTTGATTTATATGAGAGAAACAGTGCATATACTTCCCCCATCGTACTTTTCACACGATGCTAAGGGGATGGGTGTCAGAGCATTAGGGAACAAGGAGAGGGGGGTCAGGATACTGTATTCCTAATACAAATGGTACTTCTGACCAACAGAGTTCGGGACCAGTGGTGTTCAACAAGTCTACAACCAAGGCGGGTAGAGAAGGAGAAGGCACGGAAAATGAGTACAGGGGCAACTGACAAGCAGTGACATGGATTGAAGGAGAGTCGTGCTTCTCAATCTTCCTCATGCTGCAACCTTTTCCTCATGTTGTAGGGACCCCCAACCAGAAGATTATTTTTATTAATACTGCATAACTGTAATTTTGCTAGTTATGAATCAGGCAAGCCTCAGGAAAGAGTCGGTTGACCTCCCGACGGGTCGTGACCCACAGGTTGAGAGCTGCTGGTAGGAAAGCAAGATTATTTTCTGAGTCTTAGTCAGCCATTAACAGAATATTTGGCCATTTTGCCTAAAGATGAACATGATCGACCTAAACAAGTTTAAGATTAAATCAGATGTTCTTTCTCAGAAAAAAACTGGGTGCTGGGGGTGAATAGCTTTAAAAACCCAAAATGCGTACAGGGCCATTTTTCCCCCTTAAGATTTTTCTATTTTGATGGGCTACATATGGGAGCCAAATACACAAAGAGTACTGGTCAGGAAATGCATTATTTATCAAGGGAAAAGAAAGAGAATAGACTGAAAACATGCTATTATACTACTTATTTGAGTTCCTCAAAGAGAAAATACCAGTAGAAGGCAAAATGCTATAGCTTGAAATGAGCAAGCACTAAAAGATACAAATTTAGAGAGATATTTGACTCTAATTTTAAATGATTTATGTAATTTTAAACAAACTAAAATGATTAAGTAGACTGGCAATAAAGATTTCACACAAGAATAAAAATCTACAGCCAAATTCAAATATGGTAAATATAGCTACCATAAAAATTTATAAAATAGAAACCCTAAATTCCAATATTTGGATGATGCCTTTAAACATTACTCAACATAACATAATTTCTAAGTAGAGAAAAAGGAGATTGTGTAAATTATGTGTGCTTCTACATGAATCACATTCATAAACTATAGACTTTTTAAACCATGAATATTGCCATAAACTGACATAAAAATGCTTCTGCCTCCCCTGTTTAACATAAGAGTCCTAAATCAGAATTATTACAGTAATTCTGTAAAGTAAATACAAATATTAAAAACAAATATTTAAGTTACATCCCCTTTCCTGAACATTTGTGTTTTACCATTAGACACTACAAATGTTTGTGTTCTTTTATGTATGTAGATCAGGTAGTATTTTTAAAAACTAGGCAGCAGCATAACAGGTGGACCAAACACTCAGTTTCACCAAATCGATGCCAATTCTCAGGGAGCTTCCTGGACAGAACAGAACTGCTCCTGTGGATTTCTGAGACTGCAACTCTTTACCGGAGTTAAAGGCCTCACCGTTCTCCCACAGAGTCACTGGTGGTTTGGAACTGCTGGCTTGGTGGTTAGCAGCCCCATGCGTAACTACTATAGCACCAGGTCTCCTACAGATGAAAGGTATTTTTACTTATTTATTTATTTATTTTGGCATCACTGCCCTCTGGTGGTGGGAGTAGGAGGCCCAGCCTTTGCTCCGTGGAGCTGGAATCGAACCTCCATCCCAGTGGGGCCGCAGTCCCGCACACAAACACTGCGCCACCAGGGCTCAGTCCGAAAGGTATTTTTAAATAATTAAAAATATGTATTATTGACTTTGAAGGATGCAGAGATTCCTTAAATAGAACTCTAAAAATATTAACCTTACAGAAAAAGATTAAGTGGTCTTTTGTTTATCTAAACACAGTTTCTATTGGGTTGATTCTTATTCATATTGACCCTGTGTGACAGAGTAGAAGTGCGTCAAGGTTGGAATCTTTCTAGAAATGGACTAACACATCTTTACCCCATGCAGTAGCTGATGGTTTTGAACTCATGACCCTTTGTTTAGCAGCCAAGTACTTAACCACTATATTACCAGGGCTACTTATACAAAACAGAACAAAACACCATTAGCAGAGTGCAAAGGAGGCTACAAAGTGGAGACAATGTCAGTTTTTACATATGTCCACCGCAGAACTCATACCAAGAACAAATGAAAAGACTCCTGAAGCTAGTAAAACAAGTATAACCAATATGAACAAAGTACTTCATCAAAAAAGTTACAAACTAGGGCTGAGCCCTGGTGGTGTAAGTGGTTGTGTGCGGGACTAGGGCCCACGGGCTTGGCGGTTCAAATTCAGCGGCGGCTCTCAGGAGCAGTGCTGGGTAGCATCCATGAACACCAGAGGCAGTGATGCCAAAAAAAAAAAAAAAAGAAATTACAAACTTAAGTCTCAGTGTCATACTGGCACACATAAGCAGACCGGCTTAAAAAAAAGTAATTGACAATACTGAATGTTGTTGAAAACACAGAACAATATTAATTTAATTCAGAGGGTCCCCCCCAACACCAAAAGTAGAAATACTATGTTTTAATTCCATTTTTCAATTAGCTTTTGACATCTTGAACAACTTGGCAAGATTTTTTCAAAAACAATCTCTAAAGAAAAGCATTCACTACGACACGGAAATTATATCCTTTAACCATTAGAAATGTAAAGCATGTCCACCAAAAGAATAGCTTCAAAGAGGAAATAACCTACTGAAATCCAGCAGTAGTGAGGTGTAGTCAATTAATACAACCATTTTAGTGGCAATTCTTTTTTTTTTTTTTTGTGGTATCACTGCCCTGGTGGGAGTAGGAAGGCCAGCCTTGCTCCTAGAGAGCTGCTGCTGGATTTGAACCATCAACCATGTGGGCTGCAGTCCCGCACACAACCACTATGCCACCAGGGCTCAGCCCTTAGCAGCAATTCTTTATTGGATGGAGTATAATTCTGGATGCTGTGTCTGTACCTATAATCCTATTTTGGAGGGCACTCTGTTCCATGATTAGAGGGTTTGTATCATTTTTTTTTTAATGTTTTTTTTGGTGGTCCTCACTGCCCTCTGGTGGTCGTGGGAGCCACCCAGTGCATGCCGCTCCTGAGAGCCGCTGTTGGATTTGAACCACCAAGCCCGCGGGCTGCAGTCGCGCACTCAACCACTTATACCACCGGGGCTCAGCCCTAGAGGGCTTGTATCTTTAAGATGACTTTCGCAGAGGGTATGACTTAAGGGACATTTTCCTGAGGGGTATGCCTGGCTAAATGACAAAAGCACACCTCCATTCAGTGGAGGAAGAGTTGGGATCAGAGGAGGCACAGCAGGATGGATCCTGGAAGCCGGTCTGACCTTGCTGAGGAAGTCAGGGGAACTCAGATATGCCATTTACTATAAGACTGGAGAGGCTATACCAAACCAAACTAAATTTACTGCTAGCAAGGCTATGTCTGTCACCAAGTCTATGCTGACTCAGATATCCTACAGGACAGGGTAGGACTGCCTCTGTGGGGTTCCAAGACTATAACTCTTTATGGGAGGAGAAAGCCTCGTCTTCCTCCTATAGCGCAGCTGGTGGTTTCAAACTTCTGATACTGCAGTTTGCAACCCAATTTGTAACCATTACATCACCAGGACTCTGAATACACTCTCTAGTACTCAAATTACTGACTATTATTCAGCAATAAGAATTAGCATATAATTATAACAACATCATACCTGACCCCAACAAACAAAGCGCAGGGTAAAAAAGAGTCAAATATTCAGTGCACACATTGTGAGATTCCATCTATATGAGGCTGAAGAGCAAACAATGTATGTAGGGTCATAGAAACTGCCTGGAGAGGCCGGGAGTGATGGCATGAGAAAAGGAAAGGGTCTGTGAACCAGAACAAACCAAACCCACTCCCCTGAGGTTGCGTTTGAAGTTCAGTGAAGTTCAATGAAAGAATAAGGGTCTTCTGGGAAGACCTGCTAATAATGTTCCCTTTTCTTGGTATGGGTGTTGGTTATAGGATGGGATTCTCTTTGCTTTGTTTTTTTTCATTTTGAGAAAATTTGTGCATCCCCCCCTCCCCAGTATGGTTGTAACATTTCTTTAGAAAGTTCAATCATGAAAGAAAGTTATTCTTTCTATATATTTGTTAATATGTAACTATTGGGGAAAAGTTTTAAGTGAAAATTTAGAAAAGCAAAAATAAACACTCAAGCTTTAGAGAAAATGGCAAAGAACAGAATGCATTATGAAGTATATACACAAAACATTGAAATGGAGGATAGTGCTTGCAGGCACATCCCCTTGTAGATTTTCAATAAAAATACACACTTACCATAAGTATGTTTCAGAGTCCGGAAAGTCATTGATTAGCCAAAGTAGGAAGAGATAGAGGAAGTGAGTGTTGGGCCAGCCCAAATCGACCAACCAACCAACCAACCAACCAACCCAAAGCCAATGCCATAAAGTTGACTCTGATTCAGAGACCCAGGTGGCAGGACTTCCCCTGTGGGGTTTTTCAGGTTTTAGTCTTTACAGATTTATCTTTAAATCCCAAGGAGAAGCCAAGAAGAGTTTTCAGTTTGCAGTCCAATTTGTAACCATTACAAGACCAGAACTCTGAATACACTATCTAGTACTCAAATTACTGAATATTATTCAGCACTAAGAATTGACCTATCTACCAAAATGTGGGTTTTGAACTGCTGACCTTGTGGTTAGCAGCCCAACGAGTAATCCACTACACCGCCTGAGCTCCCTAAGATGGTCCGGAAGAGGGTTGTATGGTACAAGATAGGCGGTTGAAGGAGAAATGATGGTGGCATGTCACCTTCGCGACCAAAGGAGATAAGTGCAGGCGGAGAAGTGTGCATGCTCACTAGGTTTCATCTGACCACGCCTGTGACTTAAGCGCTCTCCCCAAGTTCATGACTACTTACCACTCTCACTGCCGCTGAGTAGATTCCAACTCCTAGCTTCCCTCTACGACCGATTCCAAGTGCCCCTGTGGGTTTCTGAGACGGCGCCTCTTTAAGGACTAGAAAGTCTCGTCTTTCTCCTGATTCGTGGCTGCTAGTTTTGAACGACTGACCAGTGGTTACCAGCCTGATGCATGACCTACTGTGCAGTCAAGCTTACTTAGACATGGAAAAGTGACACAAGATTCAGGACAATGTAAAGAAAGTATCTGAAGAAACAAATCTCGACTAGAAGTTACATACATTCACTCTCATTTACTACTTGTCCTGGCTCTTTTCTTCTCATACTATTTCCAGCAATGCTCAGGTGCCTAGTACTTGAAAAGGAATCAGCACATAGTCCAAATGTGAGCATTAGAAAGAAAGAAAAAAAAAGGAAACCACCCACGATCCTGTAGATTTCAACCCAGAGCGACCTATAAGATAGAGTATGACTACCTCATTGAATTTCTAAGACTGAAAATCAGTATGGATGCAGGCTGCTCCATCTCTCTTCATCAGACTGGCAGGTGGATTTGAACTGATGACCTTTGGTTAAGTACTCAAGAGCTTGAGCTAAGCCTCCCACACCAAACCCGCTGCCATCAAGTTTATTGTGACTCAAAGTGACTTACACAGTTTACAGGATTCTAAGTTTTTAGGGAAACAGATGACCTTATTGCTCAACAGGCAGCCTTGTGGTTAGGAACCCACCACCTAAGCCACCCTGCCAACGAGTTTCCTTTGATCTACGCAGACATGGCTCAACAGCAGAAAAGGTCATGTCATGAACAGGACAGAACAATCCATTACAATTTAGGTCATGCTTCCCATGATTTTTTTTTGTTAATCCTATTTTATGCTAAAGGAGCTCTGGTGAGAAAATAATAATGTGATAAAGGTACTCTGGGAGTGCAGTGTCAAGCACTTTGAGAAGCCTTTCTTCAGATGTTTTAATCAAACTCAGTAGCAATGAAGAATTGGCGGATTTGAGGCGAGGCAAACTCAAAGACAGCATTCATATTCCATCTTAAGGAAATAATTGAACGTGAAAGAAGTGTGATTCTTAGAAAAGGAGAGGTATTATACAAAGAGTTTTGAAAAGTGGAGACCATTGTGGGAACTGCAAATGGCTGAAGCATTGGGGTTTGGTCAAGTAGTGTCAAAAAATGAGACTGGAGAGGAGCATTCAGGATAATGAATTTAAGAAGTGGGCACCTATTTACAACTTTGGATGATTCTTTTAGAAGTTGTGAAGAAGGAACTAGATGGGAGAGAGAATGAGGATATTATTGTAATAATGGGTGGCAGTGGTAAAAAGCACAGAGAAGCCATCTTACGGAAATGGAAGAAATTATACTTCATTGGTTATGTGGTTTAGTATGGATTACAACTGAATGTAAAGAAAACCAAGACTCTCACAATTGAACCAAGAACATCAATGTAAATGATGAAGACATTGAAGTTGTCGAGGATTTTGTTTTGCTTGGGTCCACAATCACTGCTCATGGAAGCAGCAGTCAAGGGGTCAAAAGATGGATTGCATTAGGTAAGTCTGCTGCGCAAGACCTCTTGAAATTGTTGAAAAATAAGGATGTCACATTGAGAACTAAGGTGTGCCTGACCTAAGCCATGGTATTTCTATCACTTCATATGCAGGTGAAAGTTGAACACTGAATAAGGAAATACTGGGAAAGAACTGAGCCATTTGAGTTCCAATGTTGGTGAAGAATATTGAAGCTACTGTGGACTGCCAAAAGGAGAAATAAGTCTGTCTCGGAAGAAGGACAGCTAGAAGGCTCCTTAGAGGCAAGGATAGGGAGACACTGTTTCGAGGACTTTGGACATGTTATCAGGAAAAAGGAGTCCCTGGAGAAGGACATCATGCTTGGTAACAGGCCAGTGAGAAAGAGAAGGCCCTGCAGAAGATGGATTGACACCATGGATGCAACAATGGGCTCATGCACAGAAAGAATTGTGAGCATGGCACAGGACTGAGCTGTGGGCCCTTCCGTTGTCCACAGGGTCACTGGGGCAGCGGGGAGGGAGGGCTGCCTCCTTGACACCGAATAACAACAGGTAGGCAATGTGAATGTGGGAATGGTGGTGACTGCAGCATGGGTGGAGAAGGAGAGAGGCAGTCAGCTGAGAGGTGGGAAGGCGGAGGGAGAGGATGCAGTGTCAGTGTGAGACGCGCTTGCCCAAGGCCCGACTGCTGCGAGAGAGCACTCACCACACCTCACCCCATAGGTCTTCATGACAGCAGAAACGAAGGACACAGAAAAGTACTGTGCTGCCAAGAAGCAAGTGGGAAGTTTCCTGTACAGAAACGTTTTAAGAAAAAGTGGCCAATTATGTTTCTGTAATGGCTATTCACAGATCGACTGAAGGGTCTCTTCTAGCCCTTTGATTCTATGACAACTGCCGTTTTCACAGTCATATGGGGATGCTTGGAGAATTAATGGGATATTTGTAAAGCATTTTTTCGCTTCCTTTAAAGTTTTTATTTACAATCCATTTACATACATTTAAATGCAGCTAGAAAAGTACATTTAAATTCAATTTCCTTTGAAAATGCCAAGGGACTGTAACAGGAAGAATAAAAAAGCATTTTAATAGAGAAAAATATGTCTACACACTGCAGGCATCACTGTCACTTGCTTGTCTCAAAGCACGCGTGAGCACATGTGCATGCACACACACGTGTTCAAGTAAAATATAAGCAATCTATGCTAGTCTTATTCTATTTTTTAAATTTTCTCTAGTAAAGTTTCCTATTGCTAGAAAATACATAAGGCAACAATCAACAATGAAGTCCAACTTTTGAAATGAGTAAATATTTGAGTAAATATATCCCATGCGTAGATACAGAAGCTACCCATTTCTTGCTCCAATGCCTGCTGGAGATGAACTTTTGATCAATGAACTTATCTATTATCTGGAAAGAAAGTGAAAATGATCCAGGGATATATGACATAATGGGTAGGAATTGTAATTACCACATTCCCTTAATGTACACAATCTGTGGGCACTGCTAAAATGAGGACATCAGAGATGAAGAAGATTGTCTCTACCCCCCAGGAGTTTACATTACAAGGAGAGATAATCCCATCAAGTCATCAAGTGGTGTTTGCGGCACAAGGCCCTATTACAATATAGAGAAACAGTGATTACCTTTCTTTGGGCAGGAGTGGGCTTGGAAAGAGACTGGACTTCTTTGCATGGACACTATATGGTGGGGGTGGGGGGGGGGAGTCCCAACCAGAAGCATTGAAATAAGATGAGGAGGGGACAAAGTACTTGAATTAGAAATGGCTAGGGTGGAGGGATTTATGGACAACTTGTAAAACTTGTGCACCTTTTTATGCTATGTGTCACTGCTCTCATAAGAACTGAAGAATTTTGCCTGCTAGGAAGGCAGAATTAGAAAACTTCACTTCTCTCTATGTGTTTCAATTTTCTTCCTGCATAAACAAAAACACGGCCTGAGGCTGGCCAGTATACATAGTACAAGCAAAGTTAGAATGCAAGCGAGAGCAAACTAGAAGGGGCAGCGGACTTGGCACACGTGCAGGGTCAGCGCAAGCACAGGGCAGAGGGATTGCCAGTCGGCAGTGAGACCTGCCCCAGTGGGAACTTGTCTTTGTCCCACAGAGTGTCAGTGTTTGAGCAATTTCTTCTGGCGTGTCTGGCAGAGCAACAGCCCCAGTATGGGCAAGTGAAATATCTTGGAAAGGTGCCTTTTAGCCAATGTCTCAAAAATGTTGAATTTTCAACTTTCATGAAACGAGAGAAGAAATGGCCTCATGCATAACTGGTGTGTATAATAGAAATATCTTTTGCACAACCAAGAATTAGCTACATGTCAATGGTGATCAATTGCAGTGTATGCTTCACATGCGCTAAAAGAAGGTTGCACATGTAAATGTGTGGGAATTTCCATTATCTTTTCATCTATTTCCCTCCCACAAACCTTTAGAAGCCCTTTGTGTAGGTTAACTTGTCATTCATTGTACTCTGGTTAACTGAGCTCAGACTCGCTCTATATTGGGGTTTAAAATCTGAGCGCCGAATTTGTATCAGACTGCCGATAATAGTGAAAGTCTAAAATCCATTTTTGAGTTTCAAGGAAGATTAAGCCTCCGTTGATTCCTCCTGACTATCAACCAGCAATGTGAACAGTTTTGTCCTCAGGCAGAGTACATTGGAAGGTGGATTATCCCCACTTCCCTAGTCAGTCCAGGGAGGAGCTGCCTAACCCTTAGGGACTTTACCCATGCCTAACCCTTGCCTGGGCATGCCCTTGATGGAACTGTGGGCACTCCTGGCATAGTCATGAGCTGAAGCCCTGCCCTGCTGGTTTAAGCAGGACAGCCCTGGAACCAACTCTGCATTCCTCTGTCTCTTACAATGTACTGATCCCGATGATGGGTCTCAATGCAATTTCAGTAACTTGATCTGGGCCAGTCATACTGTTGTGACAGTTTCCTTTGCCCTCTCATGTCATATCGAAGCCACTGGCTTTCTGTAAAGCCTTGGAGGCCACTGTGACCTGATGCTCATGGTCCCTTCATCTGGATGATGTGTCTTTGCCTTGACTTTGTTCTCTCTTAGACCTAATAAACGCTCTCCAGTTTGTACTGGAGATGTGAGATCTCTTTTGTCCCCTGTAACATATCTAAACAATACATTGCTATTAATTATGACACAGGCTGGAAAAGAGAAAACCATCCAGCTGTTTCTAAACGATCATCTAAAAAAATGCATATAAATGAATGCACATTTGAGGCTTTCCTAAAAAATATTTTTCAGACAAAGAAATGTTCTAATTAAATTTCAGTTAATTATGCCTACTCTGTTTGGCAATGTTTTTCCTAATGTTGAAACTGTATTTCAAGCGCTGAATAAATAGTCTGGAAGGATATGGATAGAGAACGAACCTCTCCAATCACTAGTGCAAGCATTGACTTTTTTCTTTTTTTTTTTTTGCACTCTGTGGTAGTCATTTAAAAAATGTTTCACACTTTAAAAACTGCAATTCTGCCCATACTTTATATTACTTTTAAACTTTTAATTGGTGATATTTATATTCCCTATTTAATGCCAGTTGTTGTTGTGTTCATCTTTCATATTTGAGCAGCTTTGAAAACAAAGATCAGAAAAAAAAAGACTTGAAGTCGTTCATTTCAAAGATTCCTGGGATGTCATCAAGATTCTTACCCTTGTTTTCCTATCAGAACCTAGGATTGAAAGGGGATAAAGGTGACATCATTTTTTTCCTAAAATATGTCTCTTTGAAACAAGATGCTGAATGAGGTAAAAGAAAGTTGCACAGGTAAACTTGTAGAAGGAATTCTAATGATGATACCAGAATTGGAGAATTAGGTGTAAAATAATTTCTGAGCACCTGCACTCCCCACCCCCCACCCCCAATGAAGCTGCCCACTTGATGGTGATGCATAGGCAGCTTTGGAGCGATCAACAGCATATCTAATTAGATATAATTTGTAATATAAATAGTGCTTGTTTCTGGCCTGAATATTAATTTCCATGTAATGTTGGCCAAAGGAAAACATGCTACTATATTTTAAAAAGTAAAAACTTAATTGATTACCCGAAAGTTATAAAAATCATCCTAAGACACAAAATAATAATTTTAAAAACCTTATTATTTGGGAACCATCACTTGTGGCTACTTAAGAATAATTCATTTACTGTGGGACATGGTATAAAACAAGACAGATCTGTCTCTGTTAACCTGTGAAGAGGGTACATTTGTCTGAAAACAATTTGGAAAGTAACTCCAGCAACAAAATATGCTGCAAAATACAAAAGTACCAAATTTACAGAAGAGACTTCCAATGTCATCCATAGCACCAATTACCAATATGTGAAAATCATCAGAATTACTTATCAGTAACTTGCTCTATAGATGGTTGTTTTACACATCTCACTCACCCCCAACACACACACACACACACACACACACACACACACACAGACAGGAAGGAATTTCCCAGTTGTCAAGGGGAAGCTTGACTTTAGTATAAATCAAGACAAAGGGATCTTTTAATGAATATCCACAAGAGGTTCAGAGTTTATGAAGATGATGACAGGAGCACTGTCAGCAATAATTACTTCAACTTTCTTTAAAAAGAGAACAAGGAACAAATATTGTACACAGAGGAAATAAATAAAATGTAAAAAGAAATCAGGTCACTCATTCTTTCAGCACCCACTTTGGTGTAGTTCTCCTAACTCTCAGGTCCTATCTGGGCCATCGGTGCCCACTTAAAGAAGCCTAAGGCTGGTAGAGAGGCTAAGCAAGCTCATTTCAAGCATATTCACACAAGGGCATCTCTTGGTTTCTTGAGTCAGACCCTGTGAGGAATGTCATCTTTCCTCGTAAGAAGACAACTCACCTCTGACTGACACACACGACTGCATTTTCCTTCTCAGTTGAACTCGTGATGGTCCTGGTATCCACACCAAAGTGAAGGCGCAGGGCCACATGTTGGTCCTTGGGTCCTTCTTCCTCACATTCCCCTCGTCCTCCCCAAGTCCATGAGTTAATGCCATTGAAATCAACATGGTGGGTTCTAAAAGCCCTGGGTCTCCATTGGAAATTCTTTGGGAACATTCCATCTTGGTCTAAAGCAATTTAGCTAGCCTCATATGGAGCACGCAGTACCCCTAAAGGCAAAAGCCTACAGGCATCCCAACAAGACCAATGGCCCTGGGTCTTTCAATTGGAACACTCTCAAACATAATTTATCGTGGCTGTGATTCAGCCCATGCAATGAGGCGATGGTCTTATTCAGGAATGTTAACAACATGTGCTTGCAGAAAACTCCTTGAGAATCAATTAATGCCCATTCCATAGGCAAGTTGTAGGCTTTCATCTCTCTGGTCATTAGCAAAAAAACTTTGGCAGGAGTGAGGGTAGACTGTCCATTCATATTTCCCCAGGCTGCTGTTATGGACTGACAAGGAATATTGAATGTGCAGCTTCATTGTAAGACTATTTTAGACTTTATGTTTGTAAAACCTCACAGTAGAGCTAATCATTTGAGGGCTCTGAAGCCATGACTGGTGGTAAATTTAGCCACATCTATCTTTACTTGCTGAGGAATTCGAGTATTCCTGACCTTCTAGAGCTTTTTTTCTACTCTCAAGCTAGGAAGATGGTCTTATTGAAGCAAAGTCAAATATTTTAAAGTTAAAGGTTAAATAAAATAATCTTTTATTATATCCCAGGGAGCTTCTTTGGGAAATTTCTGGCATATGAAACTCACAAATAAGGTTTTAGCAAAATTAAAAAAAACACACTTGCTATATCATTTATGGGTATTTCTTTATGAAATATTATGAAAGAGTACAATAGGTATCAGAAAATTTCAATAAGTAAACCCCAGGCCTTTTAACCTTGGAATTTATAGACTGGATACCAATTTTAAGCACTGAGGCTAGACTAATTTGATTAGTGTTTGTAGCATACACATGACTTATTGCAATCACCATAATCAGAAACTAATTTCTTCCAAGGCAGTGAGTGGCGTACTGGTAAATGCTTTTTCCTGGTCTCCCTAGAAAAAGCAGGACAAGTGTTAGGTACATACGGGGGTTTCTTTGCCGGGGTGTGTATATGTGTGTGCACGGACGAGTAAAAAGCCTTCTTGCTCTCGGCTCTCCAGTCATAAGAGGGGACTGCAGGGACTCAGGGCCATCCGAGTGCCAGTGTTGATGATTTATTTCAGTGACAACACACAAAAGCTGAGGTGAGGAAATTGTCTGAGGTAGTCTGCACTCCTAGTCTATCCAGTTAGAAACTATCTCCATTAAATTGGTACCTAAAATTAAAAACTAAAAACCTTCCTGAGAAGGGATTACTATATTTATAATTTAGTTGATTTTAAAAGTCTCATATAGTTGGCCATTTTTTGGGTCAATGAACATTTAAAGAGATGCAACATTATAGATATGGATTATAGTTCTCAATAGTATATAATACATATAATGTATATGAAACGAATATATTTGAGACTAAATATAATAGCCAATAGCACTCACGCTTCTCTTCTCATTATGTATTTGTTTGCTTTTCTTTGCCCCAGAATCCATATAGCCATTAGATTTTACAACGAATTACTGCTTTCCAGGTTGAAGAACATTTTCTCAAATTAAACTAACAGGAAAGTCCCTAAGATTGGTAGATATCACTTTGTCTTTTTACTCCTCCACCCCCACCCCCACCCAAAAGCCATCTGTTCTCATTTAGGTTGAGTTGATTTTCAGCTTCAACTCATTTCTGGCAGTTAAGTCATAAGTCTCTAAAAATAAGGGATTATAAAAAAGAGAGGAGGGAGTTACCAGTACAAACTGTATTTAAGTACCTATGTGAATTACAGTTGGTTGGTCCCAACCGAATGAATATTTTTACTGGAGGCCACGTAGAGGCGCTTCAGATGGAAATACCAGGAATAACTATTGATTTCTCTCCGAGGGCCTCTGGGCATCCCAGGATTGAGCTTGGGCCTGGATAAACAGTTGTGATGATATGCCAGTGCCAACCTCGGGGGCGTTGGTGTCAAATTAATCTCCACGTCATCAGAACCTTCTCAACAGGTTTTAAACAGGCTTCTCTTTCCCTCGAATCCCCAGATCAACAGTTGTCAGGGTCTGAGTCAAGCTGTGCTCCTGCCCACATAGTGGCACTGTCAGCACTGTCGGCTGCTCAAATGATTTTTTAAGCAGAGCAGCCGGTCGCCTTCAGCAGCAATGCTTTGGGGGGCACTCCGTGCTGTTCACCCAGAGTCCCTGGCTGCTCTACAACTGTGCTAGTTAAGGGATCGACAGAAGGAACAACAAATGGCTACAATTAGCATTCGCCCTGCTCCCGCAAAAGAATTTCATTGCTATGGTAACCGGAGTTGCCCAGACAACATGGAGCTTTGGCGGAGAACATTGTACCACGACAGTATACCCCGTCAGGGGGTGGGAGGGAGCCACAGAGCCGGCTCTCGCTTCGTGGCACAAAGATCTCTGGCGTCATATTAGAGTTTAATTAACGACAGCTGATTTCTTAATTTGGGTGCTCCAAAGTCCTGTCTGCTTATGGAAACGAAACTTCATTAGTGCTTTATTCTTTTTAAAAAGTCCAATTCGGGAAGGGGGTGGTGGTGGTTAGGGAGAGATTAAATGAATTGCTCTTAACTTCCCTTCTCCATTTATAAACACCTTAAGGGGCAGCCTTTACATTTAGTGTCACAACAATGTTTGCCATCCAAGTACTAACCAGGCCCGACCCTGCTTAGCTTCCAAGATCAGACGAGATCTGGTGCGTTCAGGGTGGTATGTCATGTCATAATCCATCCTCTTCAGTCACACAGTAACTGCTATGCTAAAGAAGTACACAACCTGGGAAAAGCGAACGTGTGCTTCCTAACACCTTTAATCGCAGGTCAGCAGTTCAAATCCACCAGACAGTCTGCGGGAGAAAGACGAGACTGTCTACTCCCATAAAGAGAAAGAGTCTCAGAAACCCACAGGGGGAGTTCTTCCCTGTTCTGTGGGGTCCTCCTTGATTTATTACAATGCAGGAGCGTCCTTGGCGGCACAGGGTAGGGCTAACTCCATGACAGTGAGTTTGCATTTTGTTTTTCTTTACACTTGAATATTCCACCCCATTTTGACTTGACCCTTTGGAGTTGATTCTGACTAAGTGTGACCTGAAAGGACAGAGGAGAATCAACTTCCGTCCGGTTTGCAAGATTGTATGTAAATCTTTGTAGACGAAAACTGCTGCATCTTTCACCAGCTGAATGGATGGAGGGCTTGGACCCTTAACTTTGTATTTAGCTATCCAGTGCTTTACTCAAGAATCACCAGAGGGCTCCAACAGCTGACACCATGCGGGGTCTGATGCCTGGAGGAGCAGCAGCATACCTGACCATCTTACATTCAGACCTAAGATCCTGCAGGTCTTCTACGTCATTTGAACGCACACAAGAGACTAGCTACCACCTAACTTATGAAACCAACTGAAAACAAGCCACTAAAAATATCTTGAAACTGGTTCTATAATAGTTCTGAGTGTAAAAATTAAGTGAAATAATATACCATGAAATACCTCTCCAGGCAGGCTATAATATGGGCCTACTGCCATGCAGCCCCAGTCTTGCAAGCCACTTAAGAGATCGGATCAACAGCTCTTCTGAGTGAGCTACAAAGAGGGACGTGCTCAGGCAGCACAGGAGGATGAGGCAAGTTGGGGAAGCTTGGTAGATAATGGTCTCCTTTTCCTGCTCCACTCAAATTCTCAAGGCTTGGGTATTTTCAGACTCCAGTCTGTTGCCCACCCAATAGTCTATGACCAGATATTGTGTAGTCAGTAACACTGAACACCTATTTATTAATTAAATACGTAGGTATGCCTTATTTATTTTCATTTTTTCAAATACTCTGTACAATGGGAATCAGCTAGTAGATGAGAAAACAGAGGTCCAAAGATAATACACTTACTGTCAGCTTGAAATTACTGTAATTAGGAATTCATCAATAAGGCTAACCTGTAGTTTTGGGTTTTAGCTGTATTTTTTTCATTTCAGCTAAAAACAGGTTACTAGTGGTAAGGAACCTTAAAAGAGAGGAGGATATTTCACTGTCTATTTCAGTATCTGAGATTTCTGATTTTTTGTATGAATCATTGGATATTTATTAATGTCATTTTAATTCAGGAGAATAAGAGTTCTCATAAATAGTTTAACTTGAGACAAAATGCATCACAAAGTTTCTCATAATTCAATACTATAGTCATGCACTTGGGAGAAAACAGTTTGTCATTTGTAGTGAATTTTTGAGATTCAAAACTTCATTTCGTGGGAGAAATCACTTCACTTTGAACATGTTTGAACAATGATAGACCCAATATTCTTGAGATAGAAAGAGAAGGTGTAAAATGGAATGGAAGAAAAAGCAGAGGTCTTTTCAAGCAACTGCTTCATGACTAGGATTTCTCAAATACAATTTTTCTTATTTGTCATAAATAAAGTCATAACACAGAAATATAAGTGTTAAGTATAAATAAAGTGATTCCCATTCAAGTTGTATAAAGTGGTTTCTTCTAGTTAAGATTATTTTAGGATAATAGGAGTAAAGATGTAAATGTGAAAACCAATATATTGAGATCAAACAAAATAATTGATGCAAAAATTCTCTGGAAAATATAACACACTATAAAACTATGCTTTACACATACATTCACATACACAAACGCACAAATTTCTACCAGTAGCAATTCTATTTATTTGACAACTTCTGAGTAGCAACCATAGAGCACATGTAAATAACAATAAACAACAGTTTTCTTGCTTAAAGTAAAAGAGATAACTTAGTGGACTTAAAGAAACCACGCTTCACATTTAGTTAGTTTAAACAAATCCAACAAGAAAAGAAATACTATGTAAATTGCATATCCCTCTAATTCACCCTTTCCAACCTATCTGTAAGGAGCTCTGGTGGCACAGGGGGTCAAAATTGAGCTGCTAACAGCAAGGTCAGTGCAGCACTGACCTTGCTAACAGTCTACTGAGGGAAAAAGATGAGGCTGTCTGTTCCCTGAAAGATTTACCATATTGGAAACCCATTGACTGGCACAACTCTATTCTATCCCATAGAGATGCTCTGAGTTACAGAGGACTTGATACTTGGTTGATGGTGGGTGGGGGTGAGTAGTAGTGATGTCTATCTCCAGTTCAAAAATTCTTGTTTAAGTCATTTCAAGCCTGTGACATTTGGGTATGTCGTGACAACCAGGTCAATAGGAACATGTAGGCAGGAATTAATCAAGTCAAAGCTTGATTGGAGGGCAAAGATAAATGGCCTTACATGATCAGCTCCTTTCTCTCTTGTTCCCTGGTGATAGGACCACAATGCTGCTGCCTTAGCTAGTTCTCTGCCTCAACCTGTGAGCTACACTACCTATGCACCAAGCCAACGGTGGGTTGTGTTTGAGATAGAGGCTCATTTGAGATCTGCTTTGCCATGCTGCTGGTCCATGATTGCTAGAGCTTGAGGCTGGTGGATCCTGTTGATTTGCTTCAGCTTGCGATTCCATTGGGCCCTGATTCTCAGCTACTGATTGTTGCTGACCCACCCTGCGGTCTGCTGCCTTGGGCAGATTCTACCTGTCTTGCCTGTGGGAAGAGTCTGCGGTTTGCTTCCTTCATCTTGACATGAAGGACTTCTAGTATATTAATTGTTCCTTCACATGAGGTGAAGGACTTCTAGTATATTAATTGTTCCAAGAAACTGAGATTTACTCAGCCCTCTGTACTGCTGTGTGGACTCACTAGCTGTTATATCCTTTCTTACTGTATAAACCTGTCTATATCTATCTATCTATCTATCTATCTATCTATCTATCTATCTATCTATCTATCATTTATCTCTCTATCAAAGCATAAGTGTCCTGATTTTATCTATCTATCTATCTATTTATCTATCTATCTATCTATCTATGCACAAGTGTCATGAAGAACCCAGCCTAACACAACCTCTCCTCCCTTGGGACACCTTACTTACTTTCTTCTTCTTCTTTAGACAACCTGATTAATTTGTATATAAAGCAAGCTCAGGAGAAATTCCTCAGTGGATTTTTCTCATTTACTGCCACAGTACTACAAAGAAGTATATACAACTCACGTCTTCTATTCCTCCTTTATCTTTCTGCACTGAACTTCAGTACATCTTCTGATCCACAAAAGTAATCTCCTGATTCTATTAAGTGAAAGGCAATTTATTGAAGTGATTTAGGGAATAGAATTTGCTGTTACAGATCCAGATTCAATTCCTGGTTCTATCATTTATCAACTTTATGATTTGGGGCAAGTTACTTAACCTTTCTAAACTCATTTTGAGTTCAAGATACTATAAATAATGCACTCAACACAGTGTCTGATATATAAAATAGTCTATATGTCACATTCTTTTTGGATTCTCACCCCCCCCCCCCCCAATCTTAAAGGTCTGGAGCAAGTTGGCTGGCTGTGTTCTATCATTTAGTTATGACCAGTTTGTGAGCAGGAGATCTAAGCTTGAATCCTATCTCTACTGCTTAACAACTACAATGATCTGTGAAATCCCCCTTTCCAATAATGGATATTTGAGGCTCAAGAATGAAAATTGAAACTCCCTTTTTATTGTTGGAAAGGCATGTTTACATTTCTAAAAGCCAGACGTCCCAAATTAACCACGAGTCACCAAATCTAGATCTTCCTTGTGCCACAGTCACTTGGCAATTATCAGTTTTATCAGACAAATCTAAAGTAACTTCTACTCCCAACCCCTCAGTTCCTGCCTCCTTGTCATTTTTATGAATTGCTGCTATGTGGCAGGTTCTGTTGAGCAATTTCTCATGCATTATCTGGTCTTAATCCTCACGAACAATCACAATCTCACTGAACAGCTGAGAAAACGGAGGCACAAGGAACAAGTGTTGCACAGCCAGGAAGTGGCAGCCTGTATGCTTAATCCCTAGTCTACAAAGCGAGAGTCAATTTCATGATATTCAAACTATACATATGTTCAAGATTTCAATTTGTGCCTAAATGCGTACATATTCAGTGCTGTCTGAGCCTCTCGTGTTACACACATATTCTCTGTAAGGCTTACCCACCATGGAGTCAGTTTCAGCACTGATTTTCAAGTCATAGAACTTGATCCAATATTACACACTAACTAAAATGTTCGTTGATAATGAAGAAAACGTGCGTGGCCAGGTCAAAGTCAAGGTAGCATCACCCACATGGTGGAAATAATTTGCAATAAAATGATAAAATATTAAAACTTAATGAGCATGGTCTCAATTAGGAAATTGAAAATCTGCTCATTAAATCTGCAGATGACACATAGTTGGGCAGGGGTTAAACACTTGAGAGGAAAGGGAAAGCATTTAAAGTGACCTTGATAGATTAGAAAAATGGCTCATCAAAAAACAGGATGAAGTTCAATTAACAGAACAAAATGGTACACTTAGGAGCCAACAGCAAACCATGCGTAAGAATCAGTGACTAGGTGCTGTGTCGGGGCAGAGTCTCAAAATATCGGTAAAATGGGCTACTTTACTCTCCACCTACCAGTGAGTTACATTTCTTCCACTGGGGAGATTTGGTGGCTGGAGCAAAAAAATCTGCATAATGTAGATGTGGCTTCACAATGGCCATTAAAAACACAAAAACAAATACACTCTGGGTGTTTCTCACATGGCCCAAATTCAAAACCACAGGTTTTGGAGATATGGAGTCGATCATTTCTTTATACTCATGATTTACATGTATAATAAGATGGTCATATAGTAAGATTTGGGGTATAGGTTCACCAAAGGAGACTGCTTAGTATAAAAAAATGTAATATGACTCCAGAAATTGGAATGGACATAAGATGATCTAGATCTAGGTTCTCAAAGTAATACCTGGATCCATTGTATCTGAGGTTAAAGAAATATAATTTTGATGACTTCACCACATGTACTGAACAAAAAACTTCTGGACTGGGACCCAACCATCAGGCTTTTCATTCTCCCTGTGGAGCCTCTGCATTGATTCTGATGCTAAGACAAAGCAGCTTGAAGCTCTGGGGCTATCTTCTTTGTGCTTCCTGACAGCATCTGCTTCCTCCCACTTGCTGGGGTATTGCAGTGCCCGCCTTCTTTCATAAGCTGCCTTTAATTCTTCCTCGACTAAGTTCGCTATATCTACAATTGAAAATATCACATTTTCACAGTGATCAAACCTACACATATCTTAACTGTTGGACTCGTATTTTATTAAATGGATCAATGCGATCATTTCAGTGGAGAGAAAAAAAATCTTGTTTAAGTGGCTATTAAAATAGTCCAGAAGCAAAATTAATTAGCTGGTTGGTTCAATTTATTTGCTTTTCAGCTAGCTTTGCTGGCTTTGAGTAGACTAGGCTTAGTTAAAATATCTTTTTAGATCTATTTAACTTCTGCCCTGGAGAACAGAGTGCAACTCTGCCTGAAGTTCCAGCCTTCTGTTAACCAGTTATGTGCTGTTGGATATTCAAAAGGTAGAATTCTACATGAAATCGTGATTTAGGTTTGCATCCACTTTCCATGCTTCTCTCTCCATGCCATTACTTGAGTAGACCAAGAGATGATTGCATGTATTATTGATATTGCTCAAAATGTACAAGGAGAACCTGTTTCTGGACTACCATCCCTGAAAACCATCACAGACAGTAACGATGGCTCAGTTCTTAGCTGCAGTCAGTCTACCTCAAACTTATGGTAACTGCATGCAAAATGGAATGAAAGGCTTTCGGGTCCTGCAGCATTCCAATGACCCATCCATCTCATGTGCATCTTGAGTATCATGATTCACAGGGTTTTCTCTGGCTGATTTTCAATGCAGATTTCCAGTCCCTTCATCCTAGCCTATATTGGTCTGTATACAAGATGAATAAAATTCGGTATCCAAGTGACACCCACACTTGTGACAGAGAAACGGTGGCTGCTCAGGAGATACATTGACTGGGAATTAAAGTGCAGTCTCTCAGATGGAAAGGGAGAAATCTGCCATTGAACTACCCATTCTCTCAATAACTGCTCTTCATGATGAAATGAGGCAGAAGAAATAATAGTAATGAAAATTCTGGATTGGCCCATGGAGAGCATATTTAAATAAGAAATATAGCAAATTGGTAATACATTATGCATTTAATTAGATTCAAATATGCGGAATGTTTTTGACCTTGAAAATTCACTCATGACTTGTTCATGACCATAGTCCACCCAGGCCAAGCAACATTCTCTATGGAGAAGTCATTATTGGGGCATCATGGCATACATCTTGCATATAGTGTTGAGAGGTCTCAGATCCCAACTATTGCTCACTTATTTGTTCTTTCCTGTCAATGAGTAGTCAATGATTCATATATTTGCTTTATGTATTTAGTCATTCTACAATCAAGTTCCTGAAATGTTGTCAGGACATTAGCCAGCTTTCCTGAAAGAACATTTTTGAAGGGTCACCAATTTAACCTGGGAAGCTGGTATCATATGACAAGTAGGGAAGCAGAGTTTACAATATGCTTCCTCTCTAACAAAAAAATCGAGAGTAGTGCTGTCATCCTACGGTCACGTCCTGGCAGGCCAGAGCACAGTGGAGTAAAACACTCTTAAAATGTGACATGGAGCAACTAGATTTGCTTGCTACGGTGGAATTAGTTTTAAGTTGTATTAAAATCAATTTTTCCTCAATAGGAAAAACATCGATTGTCAGTAGAAAAAAATGGTCAGGAGACTTCAATAAGCACTTTATATGACAAGATCTCTAAAAAGTCACTAAGTGTTAATAGGAGGTGGTCAAAGATCTTTAATATGGGAAACGAAAATTAAAGTCATGATGAGATATCCTACTAGAATGGTTGTGATGAAACTCCCTTATATTATTAGTGGAAATATATACTGGTAGAACTACTTTAGAAAATGGTTCTGTAGTATTTACTAGAGTTGAATATGATGTTCATGCCCACCTATGGACACATTAATTGTACACACACACATCCTTCTAAATAGCTAAAATCTGAAGAAAAAAAAGAAAATACCCACCAATAAAAGAAAAAATAATAACTGTGTAACGTGAGATGCTAAGCAATGATAAGAGTGAAGAAATCACAACTTTCTGGAATAATATGGACACAGACTTGGGTTCTATTTATTAAAATAACAAAAAATAGAACTACCTATTAGGCTGTTACTTTGTAAATGTGAGCTCCTGTGTCTCATAATTTCTGGTTCTTCGTTTAGATACTGCCTATATTATGACAATTCATTAAGGTATGTGCATGGGGATTGGGTAATTTACTATATGTATGCTATTGCTTAGAATAAAGTTGACATGTGATATTAGGAAAGACAGGAGAGAGTATATGAAAAGTTTAAGCAAAACTTTCTAGAACACTACACCAAGGAAATTAGCAAAGTGGAAAACTTGCCAGCACAATTTTCTGATTTTGAAAGTAGAATAGTGCTTAATATTTCTTAAAAGAGGATAGTGACAACAGGTTTAAGGGTGGACCTAAAAATGTAAACAGATGATAGATAAGACTGGAGATTTTTTTAGAAGAAAAACATGTGGTTGATTACAACATGGACCAAACAAATGACACCTTTTTAAACAGATAAGCAAGCCACGGACCTAGAACTCACATAACAAGGTGGAATTAACAGGATCTGAAAACTGATCACAAGATAGTATTTAAAAGTTACTCTCCAAACCTTTCCATTTTTCCAGTTAGCAGAACAAATGTGTGGAATGCATAGCTAATTCTGGGAAATATGATTACAAGTTTCTACAAAATACAGTCCCTAGAGTTACTGACTTCCATTGCTTCATTCTATTCTTGAATATATTTGCCTCACCCTGAGCAGATCTTGTCTTTTTATGTGTAGATGAGGAAAGGGCATGGGGATCAATGGAAAAGAGAAAGGAGGCTGTAGAAAAGAGAATAATGGTCATGTCCAGTTTCCAGTGCATGTGTAGCAAACAGAGAGATCAGTCTTTAAGAGGGGATGAAAGTCTTAAGACTTATGAAAGAGGATGCTACTGCCAGAAGCTGTAAGTGGAGTACAGACCCTGGGAACTTTTTGTACAACGGCTTCCTCTGTCCTTCATTGAACTACTGCTTTAATGCACTAGCATATTTATTTCTGTCTGCATATTTTAAAATATGGCAGAAGAATCACTATTATTCTTTGAAAGGTTGCAATGAGCTTTTAAAAGGTCTTTTCCTTTCTCTTTCTGCCTTCCTTTGGGGCCGGAGGAAGTCTAAGAAACAGACATGAACATATAACTTTCACCCAGTGATAAAAGTAGTACTTTGGATTAAATAACACCCTGTTCATGGTCTATCAAACATCAATTTTAGAACTCATTAGGCTAAATTTTTTAGCAAGACAAGCATTTAGAACTGAGAACAAATGTTTCTTAGTTCTACATTGTAGTCCCTAGTGTTGATTTTGACTTATTGGCTTGTCAGAATTCAACTACAACAGATGCTGTTATCATTTTTAATGTTATATCTAAAAGATACTTAATTGTCTCATCTTCCAACATGGATATGTTGTTGGTAAATGAAGATTTTGTTTTTATTTGCATATTGTAGTAAGCACTTCTCTACTGCATAAATGCTTTAATGGGTGAAAATATGCACATGTAACTTAATAGGAAATATGATATTTCAAAAATTATAAACTACGAGAATCTCTTAACCTGAAGGTTACTACCATGAACTCAGTGAGCATAAATAAAGTCGATAGATGAGGTAAATGGTGATGCGTTATTGCGTTTTTATTATAATTCTATTTTCCTTCATTTTACTATTCCTCCAGAAATCTGGATACGACAGCTCCTCTGATTAATTAACCAAAAGAGGTTTGACTAATAGAAGGAGATTGCAAGCATGATTAGTTAAATGATCATGTACATAGAACTTAATGATCATTATCATTTATTCTAATATCAGCCCTAATAAATGATAAAATTTTACCCCAATGCTACCACATCATACTAATGTACATCATGGCTACCAGTAATAAATTCCAATTTACTTGGAAATCAATGGGACATGCAGTTTCTTAATGTTTGCCAATATTGGTTCCAATAAATGTACAGGCCCTTTTAGGAAGAAGAAGCACGACATTTCTATTTGTCTCCTGACCTAGATTATGTCCCACCAAGCTACACAAGGAACATTTCCTCCAGAGCCACAGCAGGTCTGACTATACTAGCTACACTGCTGGCTCTGCCGAGGCCAGGATAAGGTATGACTTACAAAAGATCCAGTGATTATGACTAATATCAGTATCTCAAAATGCTAATTTCATCTCATTCTCTTAACTGGTAGGAGTTCAGTGGGTACAAATTAAGTATCAAGTTTTTATACAGTGCTAAAAGATTACATTTTTGCTCTAAAAGTAGAAAGTCAAGTAACAATTGATATTTGCTGTTACTCATTTTCATCATTCTTCTTTCTCTGACAAGGGGGGAAATGAATTTTGAAATGTGGTGTAAAATCACTGGTCAATGTTTTCCACAGATTGATTGATATCTCTCTCTCTCTCTCTCTCTCTCTCACACACACACACACACACACACACACAAACCCGCTTGCGCGCGTGTTAAGGCTGGAAGAGTGTCTGTTTTATATGCAGAAATACATTATTATCCTGAGCTTGAGGCACTACCCTTACTGACTCTGCCCTTATCATACCTTAAGTGTGTACATTACGAGCATTTTCAATTCTGCACCATATAAAAATGCTAAGATGAGAGCTAGAGCAGAAAGGTATCCTGTGTAGGTTCATAGACAGCTTTGGGAGAAAAGGGGAAAAAAATTCAACCAGACTACTCAAGGAGGAAAGGAGATGAGACAACTAATGTAAAGGGAGACTTTGGTTCTGGTTATGTGAGTTACAACTCATAGGTTAATGTGCGTGTATGTGGGGGTTGGGTAGGACTAGGTTACTCTCGGAAAGTCTCAGGATCCTGATTGCCTATTGCCCATTACAATTTTCAAATTCCTATTAACTTACCATTAATGTTTACTTTTACAAATAAATCTAGGAGGCCTGCATTAAAATTCAAAGTCCCAAGTCTCTGCTTCATTTATGCTTCTCCAGTTATCTCTTTCCTCAATGTTAGAAAGGAACCGATTACCTATTATAATAAAGATTCACTCTCTTATACTTCCACCTCCAACCTCCTCGCTTCAAACCTTGAAAAATAGTAATGCAATCTCTTGATAAAATCAATATTTAGTGTTGGCATTATCTATTGCTCAACAAATTACTCCAAATTACTTAGCATCTTAAAACAACAGTCATCTATCTCACACTCTTGAATGTTCAGTGTTCAGGAGCAGCTTAGTGGTGGTTCCAGCTTAAGGTCTCTTATGGGCTTCAGCTATTTTTCAGTGTGGTAGTTACATACTCTGGTGTCAATTTGAGGATTGAGTCTAGGCTGTCAATCAGGATATAGCCAATGAGGCCTCAGTGTTGGCAAGGCCTTCCCCAACGGATCCTGGGAATTCCTGGTGTTTCCCTACTCGGAGGGGGGAGACACTCTCTTACTACTCATTCTCTGGGAGGCATTGCAGCTGATAAGGCACATGGAACTACTCTAGTACCTTGAGCTGGAGAAGCCACATGGACCTACCCTGATGCAACCATCCGGGGAAGCCATGCAGAGAGCCCTGCCAGTGCTGGGATGCTTACACTACCACTGGATTCACGAGAATTCTCACCCACTGGCCTGTGGTTGTCCTATATTCGCTGACATTGTCTGTATTTCGTGAGTGTGAAGAGGACTTTATAGATTGGTATAGGACACTTGGGATAAAATCAGACTTACAGGTTTAGACTGGACTTGGATGCTTTCTTAATGTACAATTACCCTTTATATAAAACTCTCTTATACACATATGAGTTTCTGTGGATTTGTTTCTCTAGTCTACTCCGATTAGTATGGCTGGGCTGCAGTCTCTAAAAGGACCCCTGGTGGCAGAGTGGTACCTTGGACTGCTGACCATAAGGCGAGCAATTCTAACTTGCTAGCTGATGTGTGGAGGAAGCTTTCTGCTCCAGTAAAGATGAGAGCCTTGAAAACCCAAAGGGTAGTCCTTCTCTGTCCTATACATCCACAATGAGTTGGACTTGGACTCAACTTGATAACGGTGGGATGGGAAGTCTCTAAAGACCCAACAAGCAGTTGGACAAACCAAACCAAACTAACTGGTAGAGGAGTGTCTCCGTGACACTATAGGACAAACTAAATTGGTCTCTGTGGGTTCCTGAGACTGGAACTCTTGACAGCAGCAGAAAGCCTCTTCTCCTTGGTGGTTTCAAACTGCTGACCTTGTGGTTTGTAGGGTATAACCCACGATGCCAGCAGGGCTCCTTTTCTTGGATAAGAACACAACTTGGACCTCTTCAAAGGCTCTCAACAGTTTTCCCCAGAGCCAAAGGAGATAAAGCAGGCAAAAGCATCCAAAAATGACCTAATAGTGAAAATAACGCACTATCATTTCTGCTGCTAAGCCTGACACAATATAAGGAGAGAACTCATGACAGCAAGGTGTTAACAGAAAGGTGGCGGTGGACATCACTGGGCACATCCTGGGGCTTGACAACTAAGATGTTTGCACAATCATGGTTCCATGAAGTAGCATGTACCAATATGCCAGGTGGCTTTCTCTGAGGCCCCACTGTTTTCCAGAGTTCATACTCATCTTTTTTCAGTTTCCTCCTGCTATCACTAGACCAAAACCTACTGACTGCTAACGCACCAATGCTAACTCACAGTGCTCTCTGGTGCCTTTCTGAGACTGTAACTGCTTCCTGGAGGAGAAAGCCTCCTCTGTCCTGAGAGCTGCTGGTGGTTTCCAATTGCTAACTGTAGCGGTCATGCATTCGTGACGTCAACTTCATAATTGGGATGTAGGGGTGGAGTCTAGCCTGTTCATCTGGAATTAGCCAATGAGGCTTCTGTGTGGGCCTGGCTTTCTCCTGAGAACTCTGGCAAGTCTCACAGTATTTCCCGATTGGAAAAGAGACTTGACTCTCAGTGTCCGAGAGACAAACTACTGATGAGATGAGATGACAGCCTTGCTGATCGATCCTGATTCCTGAAGAATGGAGGAGCTGGAGTAGAAGCTATGTGGGCTTGCCCTGATGGAACCAGACCTCTGGGGCTGGAGAAGCCACAGAAAGACCCCTGGCAGCGCTGAGATGCTCCCACTGCCAATGGTTACTGCTGATGGACCCTGAACCCTGGTAATGAGAAGCCATAGGGAGAACCCTGCCAGCACCCGGACGGGACTGCACGGGCTTTGTGAGTTGGAGGGAGACTTTATAGACTGGTATCAGACACATTGTCTAATATCGGACTTATGACCTTGGACTGGACTGGGATGGGATGCTTTCTCAATGTCCCATTTCTCTTATATATAAACCTTTCCCTTATATCCATGTGCATGTTTATGAATTGGTTTCTCTAGTCTACCCGGACTAACATACTAACTATGTAGATCACAGTCCAACTTGCAACCACTATAGCACCAGGGCTACTGTGCTATCACTGTTCCGAAATTTGCTCCCAAATGCATTCAATAAAATCATACACAAGAGTGTCTAAATTTCAGATTATCTAAAATTGCTACAAGGTGCTTTTTCTTGGCTAAAATTCTTTCCCCATAACCCTTTATTATTGAACTTTGCTAAATATTGTACTGAGTTTTCTACTACTATACTTTTCATTTCTATTTTCTGATATTTCTATATAAGCATCTTTTATGTACACAACCTGCCCTACCATTGAAACAGCCATTATTATTTTTGGTAATTGTTAATTTTGATATTTTGCTTGAAACTTCTATTTTCTGTATTTCCTCTGTTAATAAATAGGTCCTTTTCTTTTCCTTTAAATCATTTTTTTTCTCCCTGATTGGAAGATTTCCTCAAATATCAGTTGACACAGCTGTGATCTTACTTTAATATTTAAGAGGAGGAAAGTTATGTGAATGAGTAGGCTTACTAACCGATGGGCTTCTGGGGGTGTGCTGAGAGGGAGTCGGCTTGTATTTGGGGCGATGGGGGCAGGATCGGGTCCAAATGTCTGTACCAGGCCATTCACCGCCTCCAGAGTCATATTCGCTCCCCCCTCTGCTCAGAGTACAAGTGTGGCGCCAGGGGTTTACATACAGAGTGGCCCAAGAGATCAGGAACAGACCCTACCATCACCTTCTTTTCTCTCCTGGCAGCGTTCCTCTGTGTTCAAGCAGTCCCTCTGTGCAGCTCCTTCCCCCTACCCCATCGTTCTAATTTAATGAGTCGATAGCACAACTTTCTAAACAGATCTCTCATCTCTTGCAGTAATAAGAGGCGAGGCAAGGACATGAGGTTGTATACATAATGATGGCAACTCTAGCATTTTGAGCCAGGCCTGGCTAGAAACAGAATTGCTTTTTTAAGAGCGGGTCCATCCTTAGAGCCAGGATTCAGTCCTTCCATCAGTGGTTCATATTACTTTAATCCAGCGGTTCTCAACCTGTGGGTCGTAGGGGTCGAACAACCTTTTCATAGGGGTCACCTGATTCTTAACAGTAGCAAAATTATAGTTATGGAGCAGCAACAGAAATAATTTTATGGTTGGGGGAGGTGTTTCATCACAACATGAGGAACTATATTAAAAGGTGGTGGCATCACGAAGGTTGAGAACCATTGCTTTCATCCCTTCGTTTTTATGTGGTTTCTCATTGGGCTTCAACTTTTTCCTAACAGAATCACTCTTCTCCATTCTTTTTGTCATTAAACTTTGTTGCTTTGGATTACACTCATAATTGTCTTGCTTTCATAGAAGGTGGAATTTGGGTTTTTATTACTTCTAGTGGTGGTGTGGTGACTTTCCTGGGAAAAAAGGAGTAAGAACAATTATTTTCGTCTGTTAAATTCAAAAGTCTCTGTGGTCTTTTAATTTCTCAAGGTTTTTCTTTCAAATTGTTCATACTATTGACTTCCTTAACACACCTTTTCCCTTCTTTTTCTTTTGAAACACAAAACCACAAACAGCATAAAATAAACCATGGTTAGAACCTTTGGAATTAGAACAAACTTCAAATTAGTGAGACCTAATTATGGTATAGTTTGAAAATCATTTATAGAAGTACTCTCTGTTCTAAGTCAATATTAAAAATTTTAAATGTAATTGCTTTTTTTTTGAAAGTTCATTCTTCACAGTTGAATAGATAAATTGTCTTTCCTCTATAGCCTCAGTAACATTACCAACATGTTTCAGATGTTGGCAAAGAGTTTAAACCACTCTAATGTTAAAGAATTATTTTACTGTGCTCCACCTCGTGAGAAATGAACCTCTCTGATGTTTGAATAAGAAGATATTTAGGGTTATCACTTGTTGAAGAATCAATATGTAAGAGTATAATAAATAGGAAACACTATTTGATATCTTGATTGAGGGGTACATATGCTAATCTACCCAAAGTTCCCTTGATTTCATGAAAAAAAAAATGAAGCTAAGTTCAGATTTACTATAATTCAAAGTATTATTTCTCTTGCTCATAACAAATGTTTAGAAGAATGGCAAATTGGGTAAAAGGAAAGGTGGGTTCATTTTTGGCTTAAAAAATATTGAAAGGAATTTGGATCAATTGTGGGTTTTGCTCCCATATATTCTAATATATATTTAAAAATAGGATGCATTAATGAAAGTCATATAACAGATTGTTTATAAATCAAAGACCATAGAATGTATTTTTGTTTTTTGAAGGGAATTTTAAAACACACAAAAACAGGATCTTTTTTTAAAAATAATTTTCATCTCTTTTTAAAATAATCCTTTTATTGGGGGCTCCTACAACTCCTGTCACCATCAATACATATGTCAATTGTATCCAGACCACATTTGCACATTTTTTTTGCCATCATCATTCTCAAAACATCCTTCTTCTACTTAGGTCTTCAGTACCAGCTCCCCAGATTTCCCTTCCTTCCCCACTCACCCTCCTCCTTCAACCCTTAACAATTTACAAATTGCCATTATTTTGTCATCATATACTGTCCTATGTGTCCCTTCACCAAAAGGGGGAACCTATTGTAAGGATCTACATATGACCTCCTCTCTGAGGTCCGGACAATGGGGAAGTGAGTGAAAATACAGGATCTTAAAGTATGATAGATATAAAAAACATTTCCGATGCAAAAAAAAAAAAAAAAGAAAATGAAAGAATTCAAAATCTTTTGAATGAATCATCCTGTTTATCCTTTCTGCATTCCCCAAGAATTTTCACCGACTTTCTCCTGACAAGTGCATCATGGAAGGGAGAAAAGGGGCAGCAATAAAGAGGAACTCACATATATTGAACTTACTATACAAATTTACTCAATTCCAGGGACTGTGTTTCCATGTATGTTTCTTTGAAATTTAAGCACCAGCATAGACTCTTAAAACAAGGAGTCAATCCAAAAATCTTTCTGCCCCAAACCCTGATCTCCACTCTGAGCAGTTTTTCAAGGTCAATGCTCTACTAGATTTGTCCAGACTTCTACAAACAGGCTTTGGAAATCTGGGTACTTTTATGTTTTCACAAATGGTCAGTCAATCAGAACAGCTGTTTTTGTTTTCTAAGGACTTGCTCTGTGCCAGACACCCAGAGTGCATTTATTTTATTGTGGTCTGGGTGAATATTTAAAGGGCACATTAGTCTTGCAGCCAACACTCTGTACACATTGGGTTTTCAGACATTGGTCGCAATCCTTTCATTGCAATATCGCTCGCACCATGCCCTCCCTGGCTTCGAGTTTCCATTTTCCCTTCTTCCTTGCTCCTTCCTTCCTTCCTGCCTTGGGAGCTGGCTTTGGGGCAAATGCTGCCTGTGTGTGTGTGTGTGTGTGTGTGTGTGTGTGTGTGTTTGGGGCAAAAGCTGCCTGTGTGTGTGTGCGCGCACGCGTGCGCATGATGTGCATAGGAAAAAAGCATTCTGCACAGATTAGTAAACAAGCACCAGTAAGCCTGTGTTTCCCTTGCTTTTAGGGTATTCTCACACTGACTTTGCCACCCTTGCCAGCTCTGGGCAATTGAGTAAGATGGCAGGCATCGCCAGGAGTCCTGGTGGGAGAGTGGTTACGTGTTGGGCGCTAATTTCAAAGTCAGCAGTTGGGAAGAACAAGAGACATATTAATCATAACAAGTATTTCAGGGGAGTGACAGATATGACTTTTCACATACAATAGTTTTTTATCTCCTTTCCACTCAATTTATGCTCAGCCTTCAGTATACATTTGTGAATGCTCCTTTAATGAAAGATAGTAACCACTTCTTGAATAAATGCCCTTTTCAAATAACACGAAATCCGCATAACCAAAAGAAGTTTGCTAACCTGTTCATGCTTAAGAGGCTGCTTGATAATGACTATGCCAAAAGGTTGTCCTGACCTGACTGTAAAAGAGAAAAGAAAAGTTCTGCCTTCTCCCTACAGGGCACACAGTCCCAGGAAGGAGACCAGCTGAGCCACACTTTCTCTGCCTTGACTACATAGTAAATACAAGAGACTGATGTTTGAATAAAACACGAAATCACCCAAATTGTTTCCCTGGCCTAGAAAAGTCTCTTTAAAAAAAGAACTGAGTCTTTTGATAGCTACAGGTAGCATTTGATTTTGCTTGTTTGCCCAAGTGTAAAGGTGTCAAAAAAACAATTAGAACTTGAATAACTCCTTTCTTCGGTTCTTTGGCAGGCACAAGTTTATCACAGAGAGAGCAGCCACCACCACCCAGCCCCACGAAAATAAGCCAATGATTGTGAGAAAAATCATATAATTTTATCATATTGTGCCTTATGCTCTTTGTACTTTACAATAGGATACAGTTAAAAGAAATAGAAATGTCACTTTCAACTGTCCATGCAGTTGTCAACATGTCTCCTTTGAGAAACAATGTTCTGTGGAAGAGGACTGGTTTGGCCGTGTCCTTGGCACTTTCACAGCAGCTTAGGGCAGCCACAGCTCACTGAAAACCTTGGAAAAGGCCAGTTCTGCCTCTAGAGAAGGCCTTGTTTGAAGGGAAAAGAGAGTTTAAAAATAAATGACTGAGGGGCTCAAGGCCAAGTGGAGCAGGCAAAGAGGATGGTTTGGGGGAAAATTTTGCTGCATCAACAAAAGGAGCCCGGTGGGTCTTCCCTAGCGTCGAGTTTGTGGAGAAATATGCTCATTCAAGGATATCCAAATAGCTTCACACTAAATTTTGTCTTCAAATCTTAGTGTGGCACAGCAGCTGTGTCTGGAGGCAATACAATCTTATTTCTATAAAAATCTCCCAAAGCTCCAAATGTAAGTGGAGGAGTAAAAATAGATAATCACATCCAAATTAAGGCCATTAAGAATTGATTTAGCGTACAGATAATATAGAAAGATTTTGTTTAGGTTATGGATGTTCACTAAAAATGAGTAATACTTGTTTGCCTAAAATTTTGATTATGTTTTATCTTATTTTGTCACAGTGAAATAGTTTTATCATTAGGGGTTTTAATTGCATATCATTTATAGAATTCTTTCTGATTACTCTACATCCATTTAACGGGGAGGGAATAAAAAAATTCCACTGTACCACTGAGTGAGAGAGACCCATCTGATGAGCGAGCCAGCAAAGTGCAGGCAGATGCCTCCACAGGAGTGCCGCTCCAGTTCAGTGTGCGGGATCTCGAACAGGAAACGTCAGAGGACGTTCGGGGAATGGAAGTGCCCGCGTAAAGAGGGCATGGATATGTCCCGACAAACACCGGCCACATAAGGGTATTCCACAGGCTACAGAAGAATGTACACAGATAAAGGATATTTTTAAAAGGTGGGGAGGGGGGCAGAGGCAGGTATGATGAAGCATAGTTAAAAAAAGATGACTCACCAGCCTGTGTGATCATGAGATCTTGATGGGATCAGGCAGCAAAGACCCAGAACAATCCTATCGAAGAGAACAAGGCGGATGTGGAGCAGAGGCTCAAAGGCCATCTATAGACAATTGAACCCTCACAGAAGGGTCACAAGGAAGGGACGAGCCAGCCAGAGTGCAGTATTTAACTGATGAAAACACAACTTTCCTCGGTTCTTTAATGCTTTTCCCCACTATGATGACCCCAGTTCTACTTTACAAATGTGGCTGGATCAGCACATGGACACTGATACTTAAAACAGCTCTTGACACATGGAATCCAGGACAGATTAAACCTCCCAAGAACAAAAATTAGAGTAGCAATACCATGAGGGTAGCGGGAAGTGGGGGTGGGGGATGGGTAATGGGAACTGATCACAATGATCAATATATAACCTCATCCCCAACGGGGATGAACAACAGAAACATGGTGATGGGAGACAGTGGTAGGTGTAAGATATGAAAATAATAATAATTTATAAATTATCAAGGGTTTATGAGGGAGGGAGGGAGGGGGAAAATGAACTGATAACCAAGGACACGAGTAAAAAGAAAATGTTTGAAAAGGATGATGGCAGTATATGCACAAATATGATTAACACATAGATGTGTAGATTATTACAAGAGCTGTAAGAGCCTCCAATAAAACTATAAACAAAAAAGAAATTAAAAGATGTCAACAAAAAAGATATTTAACCTAGGCTCTATGAAATCATTTTAGGGTGCCTCAAGACTTCTGAGAACATTTAAATTTTGTGTTTCCTCTGGATAATAATACTTACAACATCATTTTTATATCAGTTACCAGCTTATGGATGCAAATCCACAATTTCTGAAGATAACCAGGAAAACGTTTGGGAGGTGGTCCAGCATATTCTCAGGGGGGGCGTGGACCTTAGGTTGCCTAAGGAAGAATGCACCCCGCTTTCCCAGTGCCAAGCCACAGGATCCGTCTGGAGAGGAGTTTCTGCCTCAGGGAGCCAGCGCTATTTCCTGCAGAGCTGCGGGACGGGGGGTGGGGTGGGAGGGGCAAATGACGCCCTAGCCTGAAGGTTCACTGTCAAACACAAGCCACTTGCATCACCCAGGGGCTTTTTTGGGGGTGTGGGGGTGTGGTGGTGATGGGGGTGAGGGAGGGGCTAGAAGTCTGAAACATAGGGCCCAGATATCAATCTGATCAGCAGCCATTTTGTACTGTCTAAGAACTAGAAATATTTATGTAAATTTTAAATAGTGAGAAAAAAATTTTAAATACATATTTCATGGCACCGATATTACATGAAATTCCAATTTCACTTTCCAAAAATAAAGTTTCATTTGAACCTAGCCCCTCCCATCTGTCTGTGCACTGTCTTTAGGAGCCCTGGTGGCACAAAGGACTAGACATTATAATGGCTGCTAACCTCGGGTCAGTGATTCCAATTTAGAGCAGAAAGACGGGCTGTCGGAACCCGTGAAGATTTACAACAGTTGCAACAGACGCCATACGAGCTGTCAAACCACACAGATCTCTACTGTGGTGCTTGAGCTGGTGGTGCTACGGGTTAGGCATTGTGCTGCCAACTACAAAGCCCGCAGTTCAAATCGACCAGCTTTATAGTCCCATGAGAGCTTTATAGTCCCTGAAGAAGACAGGCTGGGGCTACTTTGAGTCCGAATCAACTTGATGGCAGTGGGTTTGGCTTATATGGCCTTTTATAGAAAAGATTTCCCAGCCCCCTGCCCCAGCCCCCAGGTTAGGGAATGCTGATTTTCAAATGTTATGATTCAAGTGCTGACTTCAAGGGGGTAAATCATTAATGGTTTAAGTCAATATTTTGTACACTATAGTCCTTGGCAAATTGTTAGAACTGGCAAATGAGTTGGCCTGCCAGCTGCTAATCAAAATACTAGAAAAGTAACATAATATAAGATTTCGTTGTTTGGAAATCCAAAGTGTAACAGCCCCCCACCCCCCACCCCCGCCTTGCAGTGAAAATTCCTTTTAAGCTTAATAAGGAGGGAAGAGCCAACTTAGGAAGGCAGTCAGCTAGGCCGTTAAGCTCAGTTCTTGTTGTTTGGTGCCACTGAACCTGTTCATACTCAGAGCACCCCCAAAGTTAAACAGGATGAAACGCTGCCTGGCCCCTTACCAGCCTCACAATGATTGCCATGCCCACGCCCATCATGGCCGTCACTGTGTCAATCCACCTTGTCAATAGTCAGGCACAGAGAATATCATAGTTAAGAAAAGAACAGAGCTTGCGGCTTCAGGGGATGATGGTCTGGTAACCCCTGGAGAAATGGAGATATAGATAATTCGTTCCTGTGATCATTGCAAACCATGCTTTTGTTTGTCACGTAGTTTGGGGTATGTAACTTGCTTCCTTTTCATTGAAATTTTAACAGTTTGGAAGCAGCAGATTTCAATGTTTCCCTCTGTCGTGCACTTGCAGAATAAACTTAGCGTTTTTTGAATCAACCTGGTGTTTGTCTTTGGTGAAGCAGTGATAGGCAGTCACCCAGTCCACGCAGACAGCATTTCAGTAGCACAAAATGGTATTCATGTACTTCTGAAGTCTGAGGTAACACTTGAGCACGATCAGAAATCTCCGTTCAAGGCCACAGCACCATCAGATCATCAGGTGAGATCAATTGGCAGCGAAGGCTAAGGTGTTTGTTGAAATCATGGCACGAGCAGGGTAAGGGCGGCCCTCGGTGAGTTAGGTTGGCAAAAAGCTCAAGCAATGAACTCAAACATGCCAGTGACTATGAGGCTCTAGGCAACATTAAATTCTGTGGCAGGAGTTGGAGATTGTCTGATGGTAAATGTCTATCTACCAACTACTTACCTACCCACCTAACTTTTTATGAAGGAAACAGTGCTGAACTGCTGGTCCAACCCTGATGGTGCTCACACTCACAGGGCTCTTGGTGAGTGGGATACACATACACACACATATAAATATACATATATATATATACACATACATATAAAATGCTTGCATATATATCTTTTAAGAAAGTATTCCATTACATGAAATTATAAACATTCTAGGTCAGAGCTTTTTAAACTGTGGACTTTGGCTCCATATGGAGTCAAGTTCTTGGGGGGGGGGGTGTATCATAAAAAATTTGGCAACAAAAAGGATTTCTGAGTATGCAATGACCAAAACTTACTTTGAAATCAAGTGTGTAATCAATCTTGTGTGCTTTGGAAAGCAATGAATCTCTGTGTTGCAAATGGAAAATGGTTCGGGACTGGAAAATGTTTAAGAAGCCGTATTCTCAGTGAACTAACAAGGGCCTGTGGTGTCTGTGTTTTTATTCAAAGGTAGGTGTGACCTGCCTTTGAGCAGTTTGAGAAACACTAGCGCATGATCAGATATGAAACAGAACGAAGTGGAGGCTCTGTCAGCATCACGACATGACACACAACATCACAGCCTGTCACCTCTTGGCTTCTCCACCTGACTCATATGGACGAAATCCTTGGAACTGTTCTTCTTCTTCTTTTTTTTTTAAATCATTTTATTGGGAGCTCATACAACTCTTATCCCAATCCATACATCCACTGTGTCGAGCACATTTGTACAGTTGTTGCCATAATCATTCTCAAAACAGGCTCTTTCTACTTGAGCCGTTGGTATGAGCTCATTTTTCCCCTCCCTCTTCTACTCTCTCCCCTTCCTTTCCTCCCCCCTTCAACCTTGATAACATATAAATTATTATTATTTTGTCATGTTTTACACTGTCCAATGTCTCCTTTTACCCACTTTTCTGTTGCTCGTTCTCCAGGGAAGGGTCCTTGTGACCAGTTCCACCTTTCTACCCCACGTTCAGCTGCTGTGATGTGAGTGACCTGTATTGCTACTTCTCTCTTGATCACTTCATTACTGAATGCTGTGTCCATTCTTAGGACTCTCCTTACACAGCTCTAGTAATTCCATGTGGGCATCCCTTCAGTTAGAGCATCAGGCTCGGCTTCTTTCTTTACACTTGGACTTGTGCTCCCTAGCCCCTGCAGCCAGTTCCAATGACCATGGAGGTGGTTATCAAGGTTTTTCCATTATTGTCTTTCCCTTATGTCTGTTCCTTCAGTTTCATTTGACAGATAGCATGTGAGAATGAAGATGAGAAGTAGTTAACTCTGCTCATGGTTGAAGTTTTAGCATTGCTATATTCAATCCGATTTTTCTCAGTGATGTCCAAAAACCTGATTGGGCTCCTCAGAACATATTCCTTGGGCCATTCACACCTAAATTAAATACATTTATTCATTCAACACGTTTGCACAAAACATTTAAGAGATGTGCACCCACAAAGCTAAGTGCCAGGTGCCAAGTTAAGACAGAAGTCTTCCTTTAATTGCCTTGGCTCTCTCCCAGAGCGCAAGGGTGGTATAGAAGACAGACAGGGAATATGAACGTCTGGATAGCAGAGGAATGAGCATCAAAAGACGAGAAGACCAGGATGTTACGAGAGCAAATAGTTCCACAGGGCTGACATGGGCTTCAGACCAAGCCAATAGTCAAGCACACCTATCTCCCTGGCTCTTCTTACCGCCACTGACTCACGGTGACGCTATAGAACAGGTCAGAACTGCCCGATGTAGGTTTCTGAGTCTGTAACTGTTTATAGGATGGTTCTTCTAGGCACATTTTTTTCCTTCAGGTCTCTGGAACATTCCATCACGCACCACCCCCCATCAAAACTCAACTTGGATTTCAAGTTGTTTTTTTTTTTTTTTGGGGGGGGGGGCATCACTGCCCTCAGGTGGTGGGAGTAGAAGGCCCAGCCTTTGCTCTGTGGAGCTGGAATCGAACCTCCATCCCAGTGGGCCGCAGTCCTGCGCACAAGCACTACGCCACCGGGGCTCAGCCCGAATTTCAAGTTTTTTAAGAAATCTTTTGGAGGGATTCTGCCTTTCACCTCCAAGTCTGGTTTGAGTATTTCCCAAAGCTTTGTGAGTTCCTCCTCTCTTGGTCATTCAGAATAAGTTATTGGTCTATCCCTAGTACTCATTGTAGACCAGAGGTTATAAACGGAGTGTAGAATAAAAGCTAGCTTATTCAGTGTACATGGTTTCCTTGCTTCTGAAGCTCAGAGGAGTTAGTATGTTTGACATCATCTTTAGCCAGAACATTTAGCCTCCAAATCACAGAAGATACTTTACCAGAAATTTCTGATTTTGATATATTTTTTAAATGTTATAATTTTAAAATCCAGGAAGCTTACGATTATGCTATGCTTTTAAAAGGAGAAACAAACAGACAATGGAAAATTGAAATTGAAGCTAATTAAACTAAATTTGGGGTCAATTTAAGAAACATTTGATTCAAATAAGCCATTGTTTCTTGTATATCTTATCATTAAGAATATGCACTATATATGTAGGGTTTCAAAACATTTGTCAATAAATGTAATGAAATGTTAATAAAAATCTTCCATTAATTTTTTGAAGCCTCATGGTAAAATGCTGCAACCTGCAATTTACTAGGGTTATAATTCTCAGGTGATCACTCACAGTTGTTTGATTTTATAGTTTACCACTCACAACTGTGGGTTAAGCTTTTGGCTGCCAATGGAAAGGTTACTTGTTTGAACTCAGCAGCTACTCAATGCGTAAAAGATCTGTCAATCTGGTTCCTAAAGATTTTGACTTGGAAAACCTTTTGGGGCATTTCCACTTTGTCTTTTATGGTGATTATGAGTGAGAATTGCTTTGAAGACAGTGAGTTTGATTTGGGTATAGACTAAGCCCACAGTGTGATCTTATTCATCATTTTGTACCAAAGGAAACATCAGTTGTTATTTTGGAAAAAATATTCAATTTTTTGGAAACAATTATAGCTCACTGTACTAACATAATCACAGAAGTGAGTTCTCTCTTAAGTAATTTCCCCCAATACCTCAAATGTATATTTTTAAAATACTATGTATCTCTATATCTATCTATATATAGATATTCATAGCACAATCATTGAGCTTGCCTGTGTTTCTTTCTTTAGTCTGGCTTTGTTACTTATAATCTATTATTAATAAAAAATAACTCAAAACTCTAAGCACAATCCAAAAAAGAAATGGGAATCACAACTATATTATGGTCAGAATTGTGATACTAGCTTTGTGCCCTGGGGAAGTTTATAGCTTTTCAAGGTTTCCATTTATGCATCAACCACAAAAAGATCTCTGAAGCCCAGGGAAGTACTTTCATTGTGCTTCTTTGATGACTGAGTACATCACCAAAACACTAAAGCATAAATCCAAAGTTAAGAATTTCTTAATTACCCACATGAATTTCTCCAATGCATTCCGAATCTTCTTTCTGGCTATTCGAGTAAGTAAAAGTTATATACAAACAATATTATAATAGATTAGTGGATGAACTCAAAAGATCTCTCCAAAATGCTCGCACACACACACACACACACACATCTTTTATCTCATTTATTAAGCATCTACTATAAATAACTTACCCTGGTTGGTCAGAATCCATGAAGCTGTAAGGAAATTACTTTATAATGTTTTAGGCTACTCTCCATATTTGGCACATGATTTTCTTTTTATTCACGTCAGGACTTCTAGAATTACCTCATTAGTATCACACCTAAAACATTTCCATTTATAAATATGGTGTGTCTGATGACAGCTGCACTCTTGGTTGGCAAACAAAACGGGCATCTGTGGTTCTGATTGTGCTTGATAAGCAGAATTCCACAACATGGATCTTGGGAGAATGGGGTCAAAGTAAATAAAGCCCATGCAACACGAGAGGGTATGGGACGTGGAGGAAGAAGGCTACATGAGGCTGGGCAGGTAGGAGGTAGAGATTTTTGAAGAGTCCATTTCAGGTAGTTCTCAGAACCCATAATACATATTTTTCCCCTTGGTTGTTAGCTCATTTTCTTTTTTTGTAATTTGAGCATATTCTTTTACAATGAAGCTCATCTCTATTTAGGACTTTGCCAAAATACTGTCACAATATTTCAAACTGTAGTAGCAAAAACAGGTTGATTCAAAATTTTAAATTGTCTCTTGATGTAAAAAGTAAATTCACAATTTAAAATAGTGTCATGAGTACATATTTCTTTTCTGAGGGTGCACTGGAGAACACTGATCAGAAATGTGCGACGGCACCATAAAATAATTGTAGTTAAAAAACCCTAACACAACTCACTAGAGATATGCAAGAAGCAGTCAAGGCACCACATCAAGACCATAATGTAAGGTTGGGAAAGCTCAGTACGTTTCAGAACCAATATGTACACTCATCCGTATGTAGTACAGATATGCACGCCTAGAATAAAACCATGTTTGCTATTGTAGTTGTATGGGAACTTGAGAACGTTACAGCAGCCTACTAGAATCACAGATAAACAGGATAAGAAGAAAGTGCATTTTAGGAATATAGTTTATTACCATGGTTACAAACTTTCAGAACAGGCCTCTGAGAGATGGGACTGAGACTCTGCCGAATATCTGTAGACAACAAAAAGACAAAACAAAACAAAACTTAACATAGGAATCTCTTCATCTCAAGAAGTTTAACCAGATGAGGTAGACTTTTCCCAAGGTTAAGTATTCTTAGAAGCAAAGCAGTGCTTCAATACCCTGAAATGCTTGGAGCAATATATCATGTTTATGACTTTTCCTTCCTATTTAATTATGCTACAGTAAACTCCACAGGGATGCAGTGCACAGGGTTCTTTAAATGAGACTTGTCAGACTAATCAGGAGTTTCTAGGTTCCGTGAACTGATGTGTTAATGTGCCACTGACACTGGCCAACTGGAATGCATCCCTCTCTGACATTTGTCACAGCAAGGGGAGGATTAAGTAAATTCCGAAAACTTCTGAACAGTTGTTGCTCAGAGCACTGTGTTCTTGACTCATGCATGACTTTAAGAGAATTGAAAGAAAAAAAACACACACAGATTTCTTCCCTGTGATAGACTCTTAGCCAGTAACCTGGAGCCAGGGTAGTGCTCACCTTTTGGCTTCTTCGGTGTCCTCTTCCTGCGGTCTCGGAAAGCAGCCCCCGACTGCAGTGCCTCCAGCAGACTATCCATCACTCCTGTCTCATCACCCTCTGTAGGAAGAGATGCAGGGAATGCCATCAGCCTTCAGGGTTACCATAGCAATGTCAAAGCAGACACAGAAACTGGTGATGGTGATGGTGGCAGAGAAAAAAGATTGGATGCCAGGACCAAACCAGCAATTTCAAAATAAAATAGGACTTTAGCTTGCTCATAAATCAACTGTCTTTTAATGAAATCTGTCTCATTAGTGCCTGTGTTACTGTCCACTAAACAGGACCTGGTCCCATTGATTCACTTCGCAGCACTGCTTTTTATCGTCTGGTGGTACAATAACTTTAAATGGAATGCGCTTCTAGTCATATCCACGTCTCAGGTTATCATAAATCACATTTCCCTGTAGAAAGAGGTTAGTTTCAAGGCATTGGCTTCTAGTCTAAAATCGACCAAGTGCTGGGAGAGTTTTTATTCTTGCTCTTGAGAGTCTGCAGTCTG
Source organism: Nesogale talazaci (assembly GCA_004026705.1). Classification (NCBI taxonomy): domain Eukaryota; kingdom Metazoa; phylum Chordata; class Mammalia; order Afrosoricida; family Tenrecidae; genus Nesogale; species Nesogale talazaci. The sequence goes on from PVJH01005805.1 coordinate 103,415, forward strand.
AACTGATTTTACAAAATTACATTTCTATGCTAACTTTTGTGAACATGCTCCCAACAATTGATTTTTCATATCCGAGAGGATAATCGTCCCCTAACTCGAGGTGACACAGAACGACGACACAGACTTAGGATCTCTGAAAAGTTCTTCTTCCAGCTGGAAAAAGAAACCAAAAGAGGTCCTTTAAAGTCTAAGAAACTATATTATATTATTCACTAGTTTACATTGGCATCTTATATATCATGAAAGAAGCGGTTATATATTTCATTTCCTCCACAAATAGATTACTATTGTAATAGCCACAGTCATTGCTAAATGTTACTCAAATGAAGTAAGGATGAAGTTTGAAAGAGACTACTAAGCTATCACAAATCTAAAGAAAGACCACCCCCACCACAAACTCAGGGGTTCTTTGCAGGCATTTCCTACTAAAATGTAGGTCTGTTATCACAGTATATCCAAAATAATAGAAAATTATGCTTTTCTGGATCTTTATTGCCTTTCTTTCTTTTTGAGATGCAATCCTTTTACAGAGAACAGTTGGCAAATGAGTACAATAAAGTCACTTACGGTATATAAATAGAGATATAAGTATAAATATTCCTCAGCCCTGTTTCCATCCAGTCTGTTGGATATTTTACAAAAAAGCACTAAATCTTGTAGCATGATCAAGTAAGGGTGGGGGAGAAACAGAATTTCGGAGATTGTTGATTTACATGTGAATTTAACTCTAGAGTGACTTGATGGCTACTTTAACTAAAACATAATAAATATTTTAGACACTTTAATAAGTAATGAAGCAATCTAGCTGTGTTTGAAAATGCACACTCAAATTCAACTATATTTTTCCTAGAAAGAATTCTACTACAAAACACTTAAGGTAGTGAATCTGTTTCCTTAGTAAAAGGAACCATTTCAAAAGCACAGAACTTTAAAAAAGCAAGCATAAGAGCTGGCAAACGATCACAAACCAAACCAACAAACAGAAACAAGTGTAAACAGAAACAATTGCCTCTGTTTATCAACCTGGCACCATGAATTGTTAAACCATACTCAGACTCTCTGCCATCAAACTGACTCCGACCCATTCTTTGTGAAGACGTGCAAGCAGCCATCTCAGTGAGATGTTCGCTAAGTCCATATGGAAGAAGCACCCCATCATCAGTCACTGAAGGATCACAAATGGTATAACCCGAAGTCAGAGGAGGGGTTAGTATCAGAGGCTACATTGTGAGAATACAGTTTAGAGAAGGCTGTTTATGACAGTGGACCCCCAGGATTCATTTGTGGGAACGACATAGGAAATAAGCCTCTTGTGATTTCCCTCTTTCCATTATTGAGAGAGGGGAAGGAAGGATTTACTAAAGGGAGTGCATTGAAGAGACAAGCATAGGAGTTCAAAGGTATAGATAAGAGTTGAACAGTTAGTTAATTTTCCCTCTGATGTTGGGTCTGATCTGGTTTTTAGCATTTTCTGTAATTTGTTTTGTTTTTGTTTGTTCACATTAGGGTGTATCTCAGAGGTGTTATATTATCAGAAGTCACCCTCATGAAGTTGGGTTCTGTGTTTTTATGTCTTTTGGTTGATGAAATCCAGCAAAGATGAACCTATAGGGACAACCAGTAGAATCAAGGTGTTGGGGTTGGGATGGGAGCTATAGTGGTGGTAGAGGGGTAAAAGGGAGACAATGTCAAGAGGGTTCAGGAAAAAAAAGTAATGTCTGCAAATTGATTGTGGTAGCAATTTTACAATTCTGCTTGACATGAATGAACTATGGAATTGATATATGTATTAACCCCCAATTCATAATATATATATATATATATATATTAAAAATTGTAAAGATGCAGTAAAGGCAGATTTAATTCAGAAAACATTTCAACCTTCATGACCTACACTTTAAAGGGAAAAAGACGTTACCAAAAAATTTTAGATTTTTCCTTAGTAAATTTACTGCTGGGGAAAAATTATACATGTAATATATATAGTTGGTAGCTATACTGAATTAGCAATTCTTGTTATTATTGTTTTTGTTTGTTAATTGACATACTTTATTATTTATTTCTTCTTCCCCCATTCACTCTGTGTATCCATCAAATACTACTTCTTTGAGTGTAAACACCTTGACTTTTTATAGTAGTTTCATATAATATTTGTCCTCAGGATGATGTCCTCCACACTCACCCTGGTGATCGGGGTCATGCCCACGAGAATCATTTGAGTAGAATTAGTATCATCTTTTTTCTGCCTGTGTGTTAGGATTCACTAATGATGCCTTGGGCCTGTACCTGATTTTTTTTTTAATGACCTGATTATTTTTTTCTTTTACTATGAATCTGTTAAGGTTTTCTGTCCTGTCGGTCAGTCCATGTTTATTTAGGGAGGTCATGAGTTTTTGAAATTTGTCCATTATCTTTGAGGTTTTCAAATGTGTTGAAGTATAGTTATTCATAGTGTTCAATGAACAGTTTCATTTCATTTCTTAAGTGCGTTTCTGCACTCTTCTTTTTCTTTGTTAGAGTTCGCTAGTGGTTTACATATTTGATTATTCCTTTGAAAGTACCAGGGCAATGTCTTGTTCATTCTTCTGTTTTGTTTCATTTTATTCTGCTCTGGTCTTTATTTTCTTCTGTTTCATCAATAGGAACGAAATGCATCATGATAGGTGGTTTTGTTCACTAATACCCTTTTTACACAGGCTATAACTTAACCTAACGAGGCTTACATTCATTTTGCCGTATTTGTTGGTGTAAACTGAACATCTCTCCCTCACCCCATTATTTTCTTGATCTTTCAGGCAGAGCAGGCACTATGGGCTTATTTTGCAGTTCTTTTATTAAATGCTAGAGATTTGGAATAAGGTGCTGATTTTGAGTGTTTCCTCTTTGGGGATGCATGCATTTATTGATTTAAATTATCCTCTGAACATTGCATTTGCTCTGTTCCAAAGGTTTGGGGATATTGTGTTATTCTTCTCATTTGACTCAGACTTTTAGATTTTTCTGATAAACAAGCAGTTTGTAAGCATGGTGTGAATTCAATTTACATGTATTTGACTTCCTCCCCTTGAACATCCTATTGTTGATTTCTAATTTTATAGTATTTTGATCTGAGAAGATACTTTGTGTATCTTGTACCTTTAAATTTTATTGAGGCTTGCTTTCTGGTCTGAAGAATAATTCCATGAGCACTGAAAAATGTGTATACTCTTGTTGGCAGGAGTGTTCTGTCTTTGAGGTCAAGTTAGTTAATTGTGTTGCTGGGAAAACAGTTCTCCTGGAGAAAAACAAAAACAAACTCTGCCCAAACCAAACTCACTGCCGACTCGCAATGACCCTGCAGAACAGGTCCTAACTGCACTTGCGAGTTCCTGAGGCTGCAACTCAGTATAGGACTAGCGAACCCCAATTTCGTCCAAGGAGAGACAGGCAGGGGGTAGTTAGCAGCTCAGTGCTCCACCATCAGAATGCCCATGTTTGAGGATAAAGGAGGAATTAAAATAAGCAAAGAATCAGGTGATAAGAAGCAGATGACTGCTATCCTACTGCCCTGTACTTGGCTTTTTTTTGGGTGGGGGGGGGTAATCATTGCCTGCTGTTGGTGGGAGTAGGAGGCCCAGCCTTTGCTCCTGTGGAGCCACTGCTGGAATTGAACCTCTATCCCAGTGGGCCGCAGTCCCGTGCACAACCACTACACCACCGGGGCTCGGCCCAAGAAATCACTAAAGTTTTGTCCAAATCTACTGCTTTGAAGATTGTCCAATAACGGATAAGAAGATAAGCATATATTTGGTATTTTAACATTTTCTTTGCCTTCTGCAACATGCCAAAATTTTGCCTTTGTGAGTTAGCATTGCAAAAAAAATAAAATTGCCTCTTTGTTTTCTTAAGCAGTGTTCAGTCACTTAATTTTTTTAATTTGTATAAGTGAATGTGCTATGTATTTTGGGTTAATAAACTTTCTTGCATATGTTTATTTTCCTTTCCTTACTAGTATTTAAATTCTAAACCATGGGCTGGATTAATGGTACTATCATCAAAAATGTCAAGTGCTCCTTGCAGGTTACCTCTATGATTTCAAGAAGTTGACAATGACACCACTAAAACAGTGGTTCTCAACCTTCCTAATGCCGTGACCCTTTAATACAGTTCTTCATGCTGTAGTGACCCCACATTCATAACTTTATTTTCATTGTTACTTCATAACTGTAACTTTGCTAGTGTTACGAATTGGGTGACCCTTGTGAAAGAGTCATTCAACCGCCAAGTTGAGAACTGCTGCTCTAAAGTGCATGAGGGATAATATATATATATATACATATATATATATACACACACACACACACACATATACACACACACATACACATATGAATTTGGAGCTCCTAATTCATATTAGTTCTTATGATTTGGCCCTGCTTGATACTTGCTCCAAAGAAGCATTCAAAGAAGACATGGGCGCTTTAGCAAAGTGTGGTCAAGAAAGCAGATGGTGGCCAGCTAGCAGAAAGAATAGTATCTGGGGTCTAAAATTGGTAGCCACCTGAGGTA
>PVJH01005806.1:0-107819 GCA_004026705.1 Nesogale talazaci
ATCCAGTAACCATTAAGGCACCAGGCCTCCAGGGGAGACCAGCCTCTGGAAAAAGTCATCATGCTTGTTAAAATGAAGCATCACAGAAAAGAGGAAGACCCCTGAGAAATGGGAGGACACACTGGCTGTAACAACTTGTAGGCTTACACAGGACAATTGTAATGATGGCCCAGGGCCAGGCATTGCTTTTTTCTGTTCTACATAGGGTCATTATAAATCAGAGCTGACTCAGCAGCCCCTAGCAACAATTAAGACTTCAATATTTTATGGGTGAAAACAAAAGCATGGGAGGGTGAGTCAAGAAGTACTGCTATTAGGGCTCAGGGACACACATTGTGTTTAAACACATCTCTGGAAGCAGTGGATTCCTACAGACAAGCTCTCTCAGTAATATACCTGGTTCTGTCTCCATAGGGTACATCCAAAAATAGTAATAATACATTTACTCAAAACAGTGGCTTACACAGGGTGCAGAAATAAAAGAGTGCAGAGGCAGTGGTGGTGGAAGGGGGAAGATTTGTTCTGGTATCCCTTTAAAGGCCATGAATGAACTGTACAGAATCAGTTTGAGATCCTGGATGAAAATCATTACCAAAACTCTATGAACAAATCCATAGGAAAAGAAAAATAAAAAAAAACTGTGTATTCCAAAGGGATCTGCAGGGGCTAGTTAAATGCAAGAGAATGCCATCAGCTTAGTTATAGGATCTAGGGAGAGCCCAAAGGGATAATCTTAATAAATGTTCTTAAAAGACACAGGATATTCACTGAGACACATTTGAAGTAGTTTATAGAAAATTGAAAGTTGCACTGGTAAGAAAAACAGCTAGGAAAGTTATGCCAAAAAAAAAATGTTTCCACATGACAGTGCATCAGCTCATTCTGTGAGAATTCATCTGAGACAGGCTACTGATGAAAACATCACTTTCAGAAGTGAACAGACTTAGATGAAGTATATGTTAAGAATCAAAAACTTAACGTTTTGATATTTTTGTTTAACAAAAGTTGCTATGATTTTGTAGTCATACTTTTTGACTAACCTTCATAGAAAAATAAAATAAGCCATGTATAATGTGTTACCTCCCTTTTTCCTTCTCTTTTTTCTATGAAGGAGGGAAAGAGCTCTGGGGGAGTAATGGTTACCCATTGGGCTGATAACCAAAAAGGTCAGCAGTCATGCCGAAGGAGAAAGACGAGGCCTTCTATTCCCATAAAGAGTGTGTCTCAGAAACCTACTCTGTCCTACAGCATCACTGTGAGGGAGATGGGTGACCATTGAAGGTGTTATTGCCAGAACAGTAATAACAGCATGTAACCAATATGGCTATCAAAACCTTTAATAACTAAAATGCATGAGATGTGGATGCGAATCCACCCCCAATTCAAATGACATATTCTCTTCTCTCTGTACTACTCTGTTGTACATCTATCACTTCTGGTCCCAATGTGCTTCAATTTTACAATATATACGCGAGTGTAAGTCGACTATCAGCCGAGACACCTGATTTTACCACAGAACTGCATTAAGAAAGTGCTGAAAAACTCAGCATAGCTATGAGTATACACGATACGTTTATCTTTCCAAATTACATTAGCTCTACTCCTCCAACCCTCTTCACCTGCTTTTTGCCTTTCACTTTTATATGTATCTTTGCCTCAGCTAATCACAGGGAGCAAAAAGTACATTCCATTCACTCAACAAATGCTATGTGTTCTTGTAGAACAAATTCTAAGAGATAGAAATAGAGTACAAAATACAAAACAAACCTCCTGTTCTTATTCGGGTTACAGTGTGATGAGATAAGTTCTATTTGGGAACATGCTGCGATATCCAAGCAAAAAAGTCAGAGAAGAGTTGCACAGAGACGTTTTCCTGATCCTGAAATGGGAATTTAAGACATGAGAGTGGATTTTGCTAAAATTATCCATGATTGCAGAGGCCAGACCAAATCCAGGGCTACCTATGGTAGCCAACTGAGGAGGGGGCGGGGAGATGGTGATGTGTAGTGGGGGAATCAGGCACTAACCCACCCAAAGGGAGCTTATAGTTTATATCTTCACAGGGAATGAGGGATCAAATTTAAAACCAGTGTGCCTGGATGTGAATGCAGCATGACAGCATGCAATGTGAGTCAGTGGAGGGGTCTGAGGACCCAGCCCCAATCCCAACTACAAGAACAGCTGCCCCTTCCCCCAGTGGAGTTTGCTTTATAGAAAAGCAGTAAAGCTGCAGCTTGAGGAGAAGAACAAGTCTGACCAGACCACATCTGAGCAAATGACGGGAGAGGAAGAGAGAGTGGAGTGCATACTGGCCAAGTGAGCCTTAAGAACGATCTCCCCACACAGAACAGTCAATGTACAGAGAGGACCATATGGCCAGCCCCACTATGAAACACAACATCCCTGGCTGATGCAAGGCCCTACAGGGACAACAGTGAAGAAGCAGGGTTGAGATTGTACCCTGTCTGACTGACCACACCAAGGCAAAACACTAAGGGGGTACAGCAGAGCATGCAGTTCCTGAGTGAGTGCCAAGGATATTCTTTGGGGCCAGGGTGTGGCACTCCATCAGACTTAAGCTAGGAACACTCCTGGAGGTCAACAAAGAGATCTTGAACTATTTACAGGTTTTTATTTTGTTATTAATTTTTTTACTTATTTATATATTTTTGTTGGACATTGGGTTTCTTGTTATCATCATCATTTTGTTTTATTTTGTAGCTTCATCTTGCAGTGTCTTGGGGGTTTTGTACATATTATTATCTCTGCAAGTCTATCTAGATAAGATAGGCTGGATGAATAGTCTGGAGGAGAAAACAATGGGACTAATGGTTCCAGGGGGACATGGGAGATGGGGAGGTGGGGGAAAAGAGTTTGTGCTGACCAGCCCAGGGATAAGGGAACAACAAGTGATCCAAATCAGTGACAAGGTGGGTGTGAGAGGACTGATAGGGATTGATTAAGGATAATGTGATAGAGAAAAATTACTGAGACCCAAATGGAGGCTGAGAATGATAGTGGGACAAGACGACAGTAAAATGAAATAGAGGCAACAACTGGGAGGAAAAGGGCATTTAGAGACATCTAAGTACAAGCATGTACATAGGTACATATAATTATATATAATGATTGGGGAAATAGATCTACATGTAATTATATGGTTTGTATTAAGGCAGCAGCATTGGACCTCCACTCAAGTACTTCCTCAATGTAAGAATACTTTGTTCTATTAAATCAACATTCCATGATACTAACCCTCTTGACATGATCACTGATGACAAATGGACACATAAGCAAAAGTGGTGAAGAAAGCTGAAGGTGCCCCACTATCAAAAGATATAGTGTCTGGGGTCTTAAAGACTTGAAGGCAAACAAGTGGCCATCTAGCTCAGAAGCAACAAAGCCCACATGGAAGAAGTACACCAGCCTTTGTGGCCATAAGATGTGGAAATGATCAGGTATCAGGCATCAAAGAACTAAAAATTATATCATTATAAATGAGAGGGAGTACAGATTGGGGACCCAAAACCCATCTGTAGAGGAAGGAACATTCCCTTACAGAATGGTTGAAGGGAACATAAAACCCATTCAAGGTACAGTGTAGCAACCATTAAATATGCAACTTTCCTTTGGTTCTTAAATGTTTCCTCCTCCCCAGTATCATGATCCCAATTCTACTTTACAATGTGGCAAGATCAGAGGACATACACTGGTACAGATAGAAACCAGAAACATGCGGAATCCAGGGCAGATGATCCGTTCAGGACCAGTGGTAAGATTGGTGATACCGGGAGGGTGGAGGGAAAGTAAAGTAGAAAGGGAGAACCAATTATAAGCATCTACATATAACCTCCTCCCTGGGGTACGGCCAACAGGAAAGTGGTTGAAGGGAGACATCAGACAGCATATGATATGACAAAATAATAATAATTTATAAATTATCAAGGGTTTATGAGGGAGGGGGAGAGGGGAGGGAAGGAAAATATGAGGAGCTGATACCCAGGGCTTAAGTAGAAAGCAAATGTTTTGAGAATGATGATGTCAACAAATGTACAAATGTGATTTGCATGACATGGATGTATGTCTGGACTGTGATAAGAGTTGTATGAGCTCCTAGTAAAATGATTTTTTTTTAATCCTCCAAGATCCATTACCTAGTAACTTAGTTTTCTAGTACTCCTTTCACAAACACATTTGTTTTCTCACCATTTTAGGAAAATAGCAAGAAAGCAAACTCACTTCCATCAAGTGAAATCCAGCTTTCAAGTTCAATAGTTCAAATCACCAAGTGCTTTGAGGTGGGGGCTTTCTATCCTCATAAAGAGTTATAGTCTCAAATCATAGTCCCAACTTAGAAAAAATCAGTTCTTACATCATGGCCCTACTCAATACTCACCTTCATGAAGTGATGACTGAAGATAAAGATACTAGAGAAAAGTGTGGTGAAGAAAGCAGACGATGCCTAGTTATCATTCAGAATGGTGTCTGCAGTCCTAAAGGTTTGTATTCAAACAAGGAGTCATCTAAGCAAGGAGTCAACTACATCCACACAGAAGCAACACACCAGGTTGTGTGATCCAAAGATGACAATTCCAAAATTCAAATATGGTGAGGACAAAACCATCAAAGTAAAAATGATGAACGCTCAGTTTGTAGAGGATGGTGAGCGCCCCAAACCCATCTGCAGAGTACCTGGTCTACCTGAGCCACTGGCAGACCCACTGTAGCCTCAGGCAAGAGTTTCAATGAGCCTCACTTTCAGGCAGAGACCTGTGTAATCCTGATTGTGCCAAATGACTTGACACTTGGCCAGTTGAACGCCCTACAGACCTTACTTGAATTTGCTCTGGGTGCAAGTATTGCTTATTGGTTCCATGACAGAATTTCTTTCCTGGTGTTTTAAATTATCGTTGGGGGTCTTTTCCTTCTTATGCATTATTTGTAGTTTTGTCTGTATACTCTTATGTTTTAATCTTTACCACATTTTTTGTAATTTTGTTTCCTATTTTCTGTTTGTTTTCCCATTTGTGAAGCACAGGAGTGGATGCCTAGTAATAATAATGGATACAAGGGGAAATAGGGAATGCAGGGGTGTGGGGGAGTGAGGGTAGAGAAGGAAAGGAATTTTCGGGAGTAAATGATGAAGATAGGAGGGGGCAGGGCTTATGATTTCAAAAATCATCTTAAAGGTGATTTAACCATGGGGGTAGGATGTTCTAAAATTGATGTGGGAATGGTTATACAATTCTCAGTGATCTGATTAAATGATTGAACATTTTAATTACACATGTAAATTACCCATAAAACTGTTGGAGAAAAAAAAGAACTACAGTCTCAGAAACTCACAGGGGCAGTTCAACCTTATCCAAAGGTTCACTATGAATTTAGGAAACTTGAAGTCCAAATTTGTAGCACCAGTTCTAGGAGGTTTCTTCTCTTTGTTGGCTCACAATGTAGGAGAAAGGTCTTCATCTCCTTTCAGTATCTGTAGGCCCAGAATTCCTTCTAGAACACCATGTGTGTAGACCCCAATCTTCCCCTGGATCTAGGAGGTCCCAGCAGAGACATCTGGGTCCAAAGATAATATTCCACTCCCACTTCTCCCCTGCTGGTTAAAGGTCTCTCTCCTCACCTCCCCCCCCTCCTTCCCCTCCCTTTCCCCATCCCTCTCCTCACTTCCCCTTCCCTTACTTCCCCTCCCCTTACCTCTCTCCTCACTTCTCTCTTTTTATCTTGTCAGATAGTGGATCCCAGGAAGACTCCCTTTTCATCACTAGATGGTACAGTGGACTGAGTATTGGGCTGCTAGCCAATAGGCAGTTAGTCCAAACTTCCCAACTGCTCCTTGGAACAAAGATGAGGCTATCTGCTCCTGTCAAGTTTTATGGTATTAAAAACCCTAGTGAGCATTTTTACCACCAGTGGTTCCATGGGAAAAAAATGGATTTCTACTCTCTTCAAGATTTAGTCTCAGAAACCCACAGGAGCAGTTCTGCCCTGTTCTACAGGGCTGCCATGAGCTGCCATGAACTTGATGGCAGTTAGTCATAGGTTTGCTATGAGTTTTTATTAACCTGATGGCAGTGAGTTTGCTGAATGGCTATATATTAAAAAAAAAAAAAAGATTCCTGGATCATTGCATTTAAAACACCACAACAGACCTAGAAGGTAAATACCACTATTACTGTCAAACTTACAGGAGAAGAAATTAAAAGTCAACTCTTACACGTAGTACAGTTCAGCTTAAAAATTGGTTCTAGAACCCAAACTCTTAGTCATTTCTTTCTATAAAACTAAATCTCAACATTTTCTATAAAAAGTGAAAGTAAATGCACCAAGCCACTTTCACCTAAGTAAAATTCTAATAAACATAGCCAAATTAATTCTCCACACAGTTAGTAATACATAAAACCATATATTCATGACTTTGTAATAATTTATCATAAAAGGTCAGCCATACACTTAAATTAGTGTCATTATTTTAATGCAGTTAAATCAAGCATTTCAGGGATCTGGTTAGTATTTATTTAATGCTCAGAGAGGAGAAGTTGAAGGCTATGTCTTGTTTTCTCACTACATATCATGTAGAGTGACAGAGGAGGTAGCTGTGCTGGCTCAAGTCAAGTGGACAGCATTTGAGGTTGCATCTCTGATTGGTACACATGGTGAATACACCCAGCAGCTAACTGAAATGTTAGAAACTTAAGCCCCCACACCAAAAGGCAAAACTCAATGGCATCAAGTTAATTCCATCTCATAGCAGCCCCATAAAGCTGGGTAGAACTGCTTCGGCAAGCTTCAGAGACTCATTTTTTAATCATTTTATTGGGGGGTTCATACAATTCTTATTACAATCCATACATACATCTATTGAAGGCAAGCCACATTTATACATGTGTTGCCATCATCATTCTCAAAACATCCAACTTCTATTTAAACTGTTGGTATCAGCTCCTCATCTTTCCCCTCCCTCCTGCTCCCTCTCTCTCATTAATCCTTAATAATTCATAAATTATCATTATCTTGTCATATCCTCCACTGTCTGATGTGTCCCTTCACACACTTCCCTGTTGTCTGTATCCCAGGGAGGAGGTTTTATGTAGATCCCTACAAATGGTTCCTCCTTTCTACTCCACCTTCCCTTTACTCTCGCTATCACCACTCTCATCACTGGTCTTGAAAGGATCATCTGTCCTGAATTCCCTACGTTTCTGGCTCCTATCCTTATTAGTGTACATACCCTGGTCTAGCCAGATTTGTAAGGTATAATTGGGAACATGATAGTGAGGGAGAGGAAGCATTTAAGAACCAAAGGAAAGTTGCATATTTCATTGTTGCTACACTGTACCTTGACTGACTTGTTTCCTCCCTGCAACCCTTCAGTAAGGGGATGTCATTTCACCTACCAAGGGCTTTAGGTCCCCAATCTGTACTCCCTCTCATTCATGATATAATTTTTAGTTCTTTGATCCCTAATACCTGATCCCTTCTTCACCTCATTGTTACACAGAATGGTGTGCTTCTTCCATGTGGGCTTTGTTGCATCTGAGTTAGATGGCCACTTGTTTACTTTCAAACCTTTAAGGTTCCAGGCACTATCTCTTTTAATAGCCGGGCACCATCAGTTTTCTTCATCACTTTTGCTTATGCACACATTTGTCTTCAGTGATCATGTCATGAAGACGAGCATCATGGAATGTCAATTCAATAGAACAAAGTGTTCTTGCACTGAGGAAGTACTCGAGTGAAGGTCCAATGCCCATCTGCTGAGAATAACTTTTTAATAGAAGTAGAAAGCCCAACTGTCTTCCACAGAGCAGTTCGTTTCAAACTGCTGACCTTGAATATCAAGGCCCAATGCAAAACTACGACACCACCAGCGTTTCTAACTCCACACATGGTTGTCTCTGAACAAAAGTCTATTATGACAATTCAGCCATAGAAAAAGTTCCATGTATCACAGGTCTACTTTGACACACATGGGGTCACCATGAGTGAGAATCAATTCCATGCCAACTCATTTGCTGTTTATTGGTGTTTCTGTGGTTGGTTGGTTGGCTCGGTTCTCTTGGATTCAGCAAGTAAGTAAGACTGGCAACCAGGTTCTCTCTGCCCTCCTCATCGTGACTGTCTATGAAGAGTACTAAACAGAATGACATCTACTTATCAAACATTTAGCGGTGTCCTTCAACTCTGAGGAGCCCCAAATCCTAAACCTGGTCTTCAGAAGTGTTTCACAAACCATCTGTGGTAACAGTTTGAGTCTTTTATCATCAATAAACCTTGTAAACCAAAGGCTTCTCAACTCACTGCCATCAAACCCATGCCATCTTAGAGGGGTCCTATAGAGCAGGCTAGGACTACCCACAGAGACATCATGAGAAACAAAGATGCCAATTGTAGACATTGTTCATTGAACGTGTGCATATAGAACAACAGTTCTCAATCTGTGGGCAGTGACCCCATTAGGGTGGAATGATCTTTTCACAGGGGTTGCCCAATTCATTACAGTAGCAAAAGTAGTTAAGAAGTAGCAACGGAAATAATTTTATGGCTTGGGGTCACCACAACATGAGGAGCTGTATTAAAGAGTTGCAGCATTAGTAAGGTGGAAAAACACTGATACAGAAGATTAAAAAGAGAATTGCTTACTGTGCTCCTAACTTTTGTCATTCTACAATCATAAAAGGCAAAAGTGTTATGAAGGAAATAGCAATTTCCTATATGAAGTGGCTTCATAACATACTTTGAATGAATATCATATATATATTAATAGCTGAGGTTTCCTTCTGCTCTTAAATGCTCTACATTGCATGGATGACAGTGCCTTTCTCAGGAGATAGCACACATCTATGTCTTATCTTACAACATGCATGATCGAGAAACTAGTCTTACAGAAAAAAATGGACAGGAATGGAAGAAAAAGAATTAAAATGGGTTCAGGATATTTGTGTTTTTTTTATCCAAAGTGATGCAAGGGATGATACGGATTTTCAAAAGTCACCTTTAATACTTTCTCAGTAGACCAATAAGGCAATACATTTTGTAAAGTTATGGTTAAATTTAAATTATCATTCAAAAATTTAAGTAGATGTACAATTGTATCATGCAAGAATTTTCTTTTGATCAAATAAGAAAATTGGAACACACTATCAGATTTTTAAGACATCTGGTGACAACATAACAGATGTGCCATGTGCAGATCATCAATTATCTCACTGGTAATTTTTGTTAAATTATATAAATTTCATAAAGCTCTGTCGAAACTGCTCTTCCAAGCTTCCAATTCTCAAGTGTATCATTAAGTTCTATCTATTATTGAAAAATATTTTGCATTTGTTCCTTGTGTGAAGGTGTAAGATAATTGAAAGTACTAAAGATGTCAGCTATAGTAAGCAAATCTGGGCTGTTCAATTCACAACTTTTAAAAGTTGGAATAAAGCTTTTTTTTTTAATTGGGGACTCACTCTTATAACTTTTATCACAATCCATACATAAATCCATTGTGTCAAGCACATTTGTACATTTGCCACCTTCACCATTCTCAAAACATTTGCTTTCTGCTTGAGCCCTTGGCATCAGCTCTTCATTTTCCCCTCCTTCCCCGCTTCCTCCCTCAGGAATACTGGATAATTTCTAAATTATTATCTTATTATATATTACACTTTTCACCTTCTCCCTTCACTCACTTTTCTGTTGTCCATACCCCAGGGTGGAGGTTATTGTAGATCCTTATAATCGGTTCCCTCTTCCCACTCCATCCTCCCAGTATTGCCACTCTCAGCACTGGTCCTGAGGGATCATCTACCCTGCATTCCCTGTGTTTCCAATTCCTATCTGCACCAGCGTACAGCCTCTGGTCTAGCTGGAATTGTAAGATGGAATTGGGATCATGAAAGTGGAGGGGGGGCAGAGAGGAAGCATTTAGGAACTACAAGAAATTTGTATGTTTCATCATTACTAAACTGTACCCTGGCTCATCTCCTCCTTGTGACAGCCTGATTTGATTTTTTGTTCTCTGATGCCTGATAACTGATCCCTTCAACACTTCATGATCACACAGGCTGGTGTGCTTCTTCCATGTGGGCTTTGTTTCTTCTGAGCTAGATGGCCACTTATTTACCTTCAAGCCTTTAAGACCCCAGGCAGTATATCTTTTGATAGCTGTGCACCATCAGCTTTCTTCACCACATTGTTTAGTTCCACCAATATTTTACCTTTCCTGATGAAATAAATATTAAATTGCACTCAGATACAAGTCTTTTAATTTGGGTCTTTATCTATCCCCTCATTCTACCCCACCCCATATGACTGCAGTCATACCATTACAGGAGATTGCAATACAGATTGTAAACAGCAAGCCACATTAACTGGTACAAAGCACTTACTTCAATGTTGTTGCAACAGCTAAATGCTGCAACAGTTTCTGAATCCTAGCTATACAAATTAAGACAACAATGTGATACTGCCTCACACAAACACTTTAAGCAAAATTGAATAAATAAAAAGAGAAAATAACAAATTCTGAAGAGAATGTGGAGAGATTTGAATGTTCATAAATTTCCAGTGGGATGGTAGAATTGCACAAGCACTGTAGAAGACGGTATGGCATGTCCTTAAACAAATAATCTCTTTACTTGGCATATATTCTAAGAGAAATAAAGTACAAAATATGAACTGACCTATGCACACACATGCTTATTGAAGGAACTTCTACAATATGAAAAGGAAAATCTTTATTTATACAGGGATGGATAAACATACTCTGGTACCTACACGCAATGGAATATTATGCATCCTTAAAAAATAATGACAAGTCTGCCAAACACCTCATGTCACAGACAAAATTAGAGGATGTTATTCGCAGAAAAGTTAGTCAATCTATGGCAACATTATTACCAAAGAAAAACTTTCACAGCAAAGAACAAAACTTTAATGACTGTGATAAGACCAGGACTGGTGGGGAAAGGGAGAAGGGAGAGACAAAAAGGAGAAGAGGAAGAGAGGGGAGACAAAAGGAAAAAGAAGAACAGAACCCTGTACAAAGGAGGTTCAATGGGAAGCAGTCATGCCTTAAAAAACTCTCCTGATTCCTTAAGCATCCAATCTAAACACTGCTCTGGATGGTTATAAAAGGAGGAAAAGTAAAAACTGAAACTGACTCCAATTCGTTTGTGACACACAAACTAGTTTCTAAACAAAAAATATCTAGATCCTTCCTCTTTGCTTATCTTATGGGGACCTATTAGACAGAGTTTATAAGCTGAATCACAATGTCGGTAGTTCTTGTATAGAAGACCCTACATAATCTTTCCCTCAATCCACCATCCAGCCTCATCTTATGCCACTTATCGCTCACTATATATACTCTGGTCACATAGGACTAAATACACCATGTTCTCTCCCACCTCCCACCATCCACTTTCCTTCCTAGAAATTGTCAAACTTCTATTTGTTCAATGTGTCTTCTTGATTGTAATCTTCATTAAAATAGAGACTATGTCTACCTTCTTTTGTCATGCAATATCCAAGACAGGTGCTCAATAAATATTAAATGAATTGATGTTTTAAAGAACTGAGTTAAAGAATACAGTCACTGTAATGTCTCACATCCTTCAGGAAAAATATAAAATCACATATTCAGATTCATTAAGTAAAAAAGAGTGAGAAATAACCCTTCCCTCTTATAGTACAACAAGCTTTCTTATAAGGACAATCTACTGCTAAACTTTCTGGAGGCAGAAAAGAAAAAACATAAAGGAGAAATAGGGTGAGATAAAATAGTAGAAGTACCTTCGGGGAAGGGGACAGAATGGATCAGCAGTACAAAACCAGCTAACTTTTCTATCATATGCTGTTAACTCCACCTGGAACAGTATTTCATCTCTCAGGCACCACCTCCACCCTGGTCCCCTGGTTTGCCTAATGAAGTTCCATTTATCTTTCAAAACTTAAAAGACTATCACCTCTTAGGATGTCTGTCTCTGACATCAACAGTCAATGCCTTCTTTGATACCAACTACAAATGAAATTCTTCTTATCCTAACCACCTAAACTTAGGCCAGCACGTTATGAGGAACAATTGATGTCCAAGAGTTATGACACTAGTTATAAGTCTGGGGTCATTGACAGCCTTATTCTTCTCTGCTAGTTACAATTTTAGAAATCCCTGATAACTTCTCTGGCTGAATAACTTGCTTGAATAACCCAAAGAACCATAAAAAATTATATTTATTACTAATATTTTATTACAAAGGAGAAAACTAAAAACTGATATAATGAAAAGACATATAAGGCAAAGTTTAGGAGGGTCCCTAATATGAAGTGCTTATGTCCTCAAGGATGTGATAGCCTCTTATGAACCAGTGTCTTTCACCAACCAGGACACTCACACACTCTGCAATGTTCAGATTTTTTATTAGGGTTTCATTATATGGGCATGATTGATTGAACCATTTCCCACATGGTTGATTAAACGTCAACCCTCTTCTCCTCTTTGGGAGTCTGTCTTAAATCACATGGTGAATTTTTCTAGCACAGCCAGCTCCAGTCCAATATTAGTTACCACGCCCTTAACCTAAAGTCTCAAGTAAGACCTACAGGTCTTATGATCAACAAAGACACTCTTATCACTTACCTCACAGGAACCAAAAACAAAGACTAAATTCTCTCAGTAATTTAATCTTTTACCCAATGGCTCCTTTAAAGAAAAAGAGAGGCATAGACGCATGGCCTGAAATGAATGCTGTAACATATATCAAATACATTTACAAAGTTGCTTACTTGTCTGTTTTCCCAGACAAACTTTCTTAAGGAGAGGATTTCTTATGGCTCACCCTGTTGTTCCAGCACCTAGTGTAGTACCTGGTATAATGTACCTTTTGATTTCAATACATGATTGGTAACATAATGAATAAATAAGAATTATGTTTATGGCCATAAGGACTCACTGGGAAGGTGAAGAGGAAGAGAGGATGAAGGGAGATGGAAAGGGAAGTATATGTAGGGAGAAATGGAAGTTAGGCCAGACAGAAATAAAAAGAACTTTTAATAGTGAAGTAAGTGAGGGAGTTGTGACAGAGAACATCATTAAGGAAAAGGTAGAAGAGAAAAACATTTTGAGTTACTCCAGAAGACAATGTAATATTTTATTAAATAAGATATTATTCATCTTGTTCTCCTAAATATCTTTATTCTCCACTCCCCCCCACTCCACTCTATCCCATCCCCAACCTGGCCCCAACAATCATCTTTGCAGAATTTATTTTATGGATGGTACTGTGCTGATTTGGATTTCACTATGAAGACAGAGAACAGATCTGGTATGCAAATAATTAAGTCACATCATGATAATAGCAAGAGTAGAGATCTACATATAATAGTATGTGGGCAAAGATGAAAGGCATCCAATCTAGCAGAACCTGAACACCTACCCTCATTTGAAACTTAGACTTATTTTTTTTTCTGAGATGGGTTCCCAATGATATTAAACAGCTGGGGATGGCAATATATCCTGTGACTTAGAATTCCTTTTCACATTTCATAGTGTTCCGTGTGGAATACTGTAGACTTCTGGGAGCCCAGTGGGTTACATGTTGGACAGCAGCTCTACCCCACCAGCTGCTCCTCAGGAGAAAAATGAAGTTTTCTGTTTGCATTAAGATTTACAGGCACATGATGCTCAGAGGATTGCACCCCGCTGGGGACCCAATGCGCCACAGAAAGGACCGGGCAAACAACAGGACAGGGCACACTGGCTTCCTACTGAAGCAGACAGTGGCACAGGGCACTTTGGGAGTCACATGGTGGGGAAGTATTGCAGACTGACACCACCCCCCAAAAGAAAAAGCGAATCAAGAAGGGAGTACTCCTGGTCAGAGAGTCAGGAGTAAAGAATGACGGGTCTGACGATTACTGAGGGGCACGAGAGAGGGCAGGAGAAAGGGGTGTGGACAAAAACATGGCCTGGGGAAGAGGTGCGTGGGGGGAGCAACAAGTAGTCTGGAATCAATGGAAAGGAGGGTGTGGGAGGCCTGGTTGGGATTAAGCAAGGGCAATGAATCTATGAGGAAACACTGAAACGCCAATAAAGGTGGAAAATGATGGTGGGACAGGAGGGAGATGGAAGGAAATAGAGGAAAGAGCAAGAAGCCAAAGGGCACTTGTAGAGGTCTAAACATAAGTATGTTCTTACATAGATGCAATTATCTATTATAAGGAGGGAATAAATTTAAGAACTTATCTATAGGTCAAATACTAAGGTAGCAAGTGGACCTTGGACCCTCACCCAGGTGCTCCCTCAATGCAAGAATACTTTGTTCTATGAATCTGATATTCCACGAAGCTCACTAGCCCAACATGATCACAGAAGTAAAATGGGTGCATAAGCAAATGTGGTGAAGAAAGCTGATGGTGCCCAGCTATCAAAGGATATATCATCTGTGGTCTTTAAAGCCTGAAGATAAACAATAGACCATTTACCTGAGAAGAGACCACATCCATACAGAAGAAGCACAACAGGCAGCGTGGCCACAAGGTGGTGAAAGGTGTAGGCAATAGTCATCAAACGGGAGGAAAAAAAACAAGAACACATATCATTGTGTGCACACAGCCCCAAGGCGCTCACTGAGGACATGGGGAAGCATGAACAAGAGTGGTGAAGAAAGTTGATGGCACCCAGCTATCAAAAGATGTAGCATCTGGGGTCCTAAAAGCTTGAGCATAAACGAGCAGCCATCTAGCTCAGGAACAACAAAACTCACCGTAAAAGAAGCTCACTTGCCTGTGCGATCATGAGGTGCTGAAACAATCAAGTATCAGAGATCAAAGAACAAAAATCGAAATCAAAGGACCAATTGACTCCCGATATCACTGAAGACAAATGGATACAGAGGCAAACAGAGTAGAAGAAACGATGATGCCCAACTACCAAATGATTGAATGTCTGGAGTCTCAAAGACTTGAAGATAATCGAGTCGACATTTAGCACAGAAACAGCCAAGCCCACATGGAAGAAGCACACCAGCATGCGTGATCAAGAGGGCCATAGGGAGCAGGTATCGAGAATCAAAGAACAAGAATCACATCATTACGAATGAGGGGGAGAGCAGGATGGGGACCTAAGGCCCACTGGTTTGTAATTGGTTACTCCTTTACAGGGGAGCCAAGGGGAGGAGACAGACCAGTCAAGGTACAACAGGGCAGCGATGATGAATACAAGTTTCCTCTAGTTCCTGAAGCCTTCCTCGCCGCAAGCATCATGGTCCCAACTCTACCTTACAAATCCAGATCGACTGGAGAAGGTATACTAGTAGAGAGGGGAGCTGGAGATATGGGGAAACCAAGATGGATGAGTCCCTTCAGGCCAGTGGTTACACTGGAGCTACTGGAGTGGTGGAGAGAAGGCGGGTAGAGAGACGGAGCCAACTGCAAGGATATACACATAAGCTCCTATTTGAGGGACGAGCATGAAAGGAGTGGTTTGGGAGAGAGGTCAGTATAAGATATGACAGAACAATGATAATGTATAAAGCATTGAGGGTTGGTGGGGAGGGGAGAGGAGGGGAAGAGGGGAAAGGAATGGAAAAGCCAGTATCAGGGGCTCAAGGGGAAAGGCAGATGATTAGAGAATGATAACAGCAGCGGACATGTGAAAGTGCTTGGCACAGTATGTTTATTTATGTATTGTGAAAAACAATGTATGAGCCCCCAATAAAATGATTTTTTAATTAAAAAAAGAAACCCACTATCAAAATATGAAAAGGCAAAGGAGAACTTTAAATACATATTGTTAACCTATAGAAATCAGTCTGGAAAAGACACATTTTGTCTGCGAGCAACTATGGAAAATTCTGGAAAAGGCAAGATGATATGGATAGTAAAATTAACAGTTGTTACTACAGACTCAGTGGGGGGGGGGGAGAAGTGAAGCACAGCGCGTTTGTGGGGCAGCAGAATTGTTCTGTCTGATATTGAAATAGTAGCTATGTGATATTAGGCATTATGAAAAACTATTAAAAACCTAATGTAATAAACTAATATATATTATTGACTGAATATATTTATAAATAAAATAAATAAAAATTTCTTTATAGCAAAAAAAAAAAAGATTTATAGGCTTAAAATCCACCGGGGCAGCTTGACTCTGTCCTATAGGGTAGCTGGGTGTCAGCTCCAACTTGATGGTGGTGGGGCTAAGCTTTGCTGTTGTTGCTAATCTGTATTAATTTATTGAGTTTTGTGTCTTAAATTTTAAGTTTTATTGACACATAATCCATCTACCATATAATTCAATGGTTTGAACCTATTTAAAAGAGTTGTGCAATCATCACTACAATATAATTTTTGAACATTTCCTTTATTTTTTTGAGTTTTTTTTCTTTTAAATATAGAGTTTATTGAGGGCTCTTCCAGTTCTTATAATATTCAACACATCTTTTGTACCAAGCACATTTGCACACATGCTACCATATCCATCCCCAAACACCCTCCACTTGAACCCTTGGTACAAGCTCCTCCCCTCCCCCTTTCCTCTACGTCTTCTACTTCTTCTTCTTCTTCTTTTTTTAAAATTTCAGGTCCCCATATTTTCTCTCTTCCTCCCTCTCCCCCATGAACCCCTAATAATTTATAAATTGTTATTACCTTTTCATATCGTACACTGTCCAATGTTTCCCTTCACCCATCCCCCTGTTGTCTGCACTCCAGAGAGGAGGTCATATGTAGATCCCGGAAATTAGTTCCCCCTCTCTACTCCACCATCCCTCTACCCTCCCAGTATCACCACTCCCCCCACTAGTCCTGAGGAATCATCTATCTTAAATTCCCCATGTTTCCAAATCCAGTGTATATCCCCTGGTCTAGCTGGATCTCTCTGGTAGAGTTGGGGAGTAAGAGGCATTTATAGAGGTTTAAATACAGGTATGTACATAGATGCATATATTTATATATTATGATGGGGGAATAGATCAACATGCATATACTTATAGGGTTAGTTTAGGACAGCAGATGGGCATTGGACCTCCACTCAAGTACTTCCTCAGTGCAAGAACATTTTGTTCTATTAAATTGGCATACCATGATGTGCACTTCCTTTATTCTTATACTCATTATTATTAACTCCCCATTCCCCTCCCCCAAATCCTACCATAATTAAAAGAAACTATTAATCCAATTACTGCCTCTATAGAATTATCTATCCTGGATTTAATGTTTTAAAAAATAAATCAAGAAATCCAAACAGCAATCACAAAATAAAAACCTCAATTGAAAAGAAAGCAGAAAATAAAGCAACAACAAATTTGAAATGGGTCAAAAGGCTGAACCTATAATAATGTGTTACATTTTAACCTAACTTAATCAACATGACTCCACTTTCCAATGCACTCTACTGGCTATTCACATCCCTGGTCAACAGTCAGAGGGAGTTCAACAGAGGCTTAATCCACATGGAAATCTTGAACACAGATTCTGTACTTTCATTGGCACCCATAACTTTCTGCAGACTGGATGCTCTGATACCATTCCTCCTCTGGTCTTGGATTTCATTAATTACAATTCCTGAATGACACCGGTCTTGGATTTTATTAATTATAATTCTTGAATGACACAGGCTGATGTGCTTCTTTCATGTGGACTTAGCTGACATCTCATTGAGATGGCTGTTTGTTTTTAAGACAAGCCATTGAGACCCCCGATACCATTCTGGTAGTCAGGCAGCCATCCGATTTCTTTACCACACTTTTCTGTAACACCCACATCTTCAGTGATCGCTTCCTGAGGGCAACTACAGAGTAGGACCACATGTCTCAAGAACTAATTTTTCTTACACACTTAAGTTTGAAATTCATTGGGATATAAAGTTTATATATGTCCCAGGTCAACTTTAGAGACATTAACTGGAGAACATTCTAAATCATCCCCAAGGGCATATGGTTATTCTACTTGTGGTGGCATTAATTGAGCCAATGGCATAGCATATAAAATACTGTTGAAGAAAATAAAGTGTAAACAAACAGGACAGCTTTTAAACTAAAATACATGGATGGCTAACTTGTATAGATTAGCAACTTAAGTGACCAGGCATTGCTTTAACAGTATGACTTTGTAAAGAAAAATATTAGCTATGATGGACATAATTCAAGTTATTTTTCCAAAGCTACCAAATAGGCCAGTAATTTTTCACTTTTATAGATAATTTTAATTTCTTTTTTAATTTTTTGTGGCAAAGAGATAAATTATTCTCTATCTAATTCTGACTCATTATGACCCTATAAGACATAGTAGAAATAGGCACTAATGTTCCCAAGACAGTAATCTTTATAGAAGCAGAATCCTCCATCTTTCTCTTGCAGAGCAGTAGGATTAAAAGCAGTGACATTTTGATTAGCACCTAGGTTTTAGCCACTGAGCCTTCAGGGCTCCTTCCAAATTCTTCTCTACATAATAGAATCAAGAAATTAACCGAATCCGATTTCACTCTGCTGGCAGTTTGTCTTGAAATATATAGCATAATTTCATACAGAAATGGTTAATGGCATATATCTACAGAAACCTGATTTCTGAGGGTCAACATCTACATTGCTGCATTTCTGATTAGTTTCAAACTTCCACATCTGAGATCATCAGCAGAATTTGTAATTCTTTAAGAACTAGCGATCAAATATATCAAGTAGGGCATATCAATAAGTTCTCATTAATTTCTAAGTTTCATTAAAAAATTAAACCTCAGTTACATTTTGGGATAGAAATCACCACTGTAACATGAAATAGAAGTTGTCGTTGTTGTTGTTGTTGTTAGATGCCATCCTGCCATCAAGGTTCCAATTGGCAGTGACCTCTGCACCACAGAAGGACACACTGCCTGGACCAGAATCACCATCCCAATGGTTCTCATGCTCATGCCCATCAAACAACCATCATGTCAATCCATCTTCTTGAGAACCTTCTTCTACTTTACTGCCTGTGTTAGTCCCGATAGACTGGAGGAACAAATTTCAAAGTCATGCATATGGATATAAGGAATGGGTTTATATTCAAGGGGAACAGGACATTGAGAAAACATCCTAGCCCAGTCCAGCTCAAAGTCACAAGTCAGATATTAACCCATATGCCTGAAATCAGTCCATAAAGTCTCCTTCTGACTTACGAAGTCACAGGTCAGTGGTTACAGAGTTCCGGCACCGACAGGGGTCTACCCATGTCTCCTCGCTTCCAGAGCTCAGGGTCCATCAACAGCATCCCATGTTGGCAGAAGCAACTTATAGTTGAAAGAGGTCTCCATGTGGCTGCCCCAGTCTCAGAGGTCCAGCTCCATCAGGGCACAGGTGTGTGGTTTCTCCACCGGCTACTCCAGCCTACCAGACGCCGCCATTCTGTGTTGCCTGTGATTAACCATCTCTGAAACTAACTCCCAACAACTGTGGAAGATAGCTTCTCATCTTCACAAGGGAAATATTGTGAGATTTCCCAGGAGTCTCAGGTGAAAGCCATGCCCACATAGAGGCCTCATCGGCTACTCAATGGCTTTCTCCAGATTAACAGGCCATACTCCACCTCTACATTTCAATCATAAAATTAACATAAGCACATGACTGCCACACTGCCCTTCTACAAAATGTGATGTCCTTTCTCCAGGGACTCTTCTGACAGCAGGCCCAAAGCATGGGAGATAAAATCTTGCGGAGGACTCTGACCATAGGTCTTCCAACACAGATCAAAATATCTTCTTAGCAGTTCATAGCACTTTCAATATATTTCATCAGCATCACAATTCTAATGCATTGGTTCTTCTTCACTCTTCCTTTTCAATGACCAACTTTCACATGTATGTGAGGCAACTGAAATGAACATGGCTTGGGTCAGGCTCACGTTAGCCCTCAACGTAACCTCCTTGCTTTTCGACACTCTAAAGAGGTCTCATTCAGTACAGTTATCTAATGCAATGCATCCTTTGAGCTCTTGAATACTGCCTCCATGAATATTGATTATAGATCCAAGTAAGACAAAATCCTTGAAAGATTCAACTTTTCTCTATTTTCATGATGTTACCTATGGGTTCAGTTACATTGAGGGTTTTTTTAATAAACCATTTTGTTGGGGGCTCATACATTTCT
The DNA here is from genome assembly GCA_004026705.1 of Nesogale talazaci. Lineage (NCBI taxonomy): Eukaryota > Metazoa > Chordata > Mammalia > Afrosoricida > Tenrecidae > Nesogale > Nesogale talazaci. The sequence continues at coordinate 20,115 of PVJH01005806.1, forward strand.
TATAATGATCAATACATACATCAATTGTATGACATTGAGTTTTTAAGGAGACTCTGGTGGTATAATGTTTACTAGTTGGGTGACAATCTGCATTGTAGTTTGAAGCCAAAAGAAATTTGAAACCACAAGTAGTTCTTGAGGAGAAAGACTGGGCTTTCTCCCCCTGTGATAGGTAGGTTAGTTGTGCCAACATGGCCAATGAACACATGCGGGATCAGCTGAAGGGAAGAGATATAAATGGCTTGATGACCCTGCCCTTCCTCTCTTACTCTTGGATCATGGGACCAGCTGGCTGCCTTGTTTGTCCTGTGCCTCATTCTCCAAGCTATACTACCCGTGAGACACCTGATCAGTGGACTGTGTTTCTGTAAATTGAGGTGCCTTCCAGCCCTGCTTCGCCATGCTACTGGAATATACTTCTCGAGCTCAGGATTGTCAGACTCTGTCGTCTGGCTGACTGTTGGTGACCTGCCTTGCCATTTGCTTCCTGTGGGCAGATAACCTGAATTGCTCTCCAGAGGACTGATTACTCAACAGCTCTCAAGACTTGAAGGACTGCCATTGTCTCACACAAGGACTTGAAGGACTGCCAGCTGTCTCACACAAGTGAGTTTCACCAATCCATTTTTACTGCTTTATAATTAGTTAACTGTTTATTTCTTATGTCAGATATCTTTCTTTCTACATAAATATATAGAGAGAATTATTAGTGTCCTGGTTTTGTTTCTCTAGAGAACCCTAACACACCCCCCATAAGCAACTACAGTCTCAGAAACCCACAGTGGAGTGTCTATAAGTTAGCATTGGCTCCTTGGCAGTTTGGCTTGGTTTTGGCTTGGTTTGGCTTGGTTTTATTATACTGAATTTTAATCCATACAGAAGGCTGAAATCCTTGATCTTCATCAGTGAGTGTTGAGTGTTTCAAGCTCTCTTCACTTTCAGCAAGCAAGGTTGTGCTATCTGCATATTGAAGGTTGTTAATAAGCCTTCCTCCAATCTTGAAGTCACAATGTTTTTCGTATAATTCAGTTCATATGCTTGTTTGCTCAGCATATCGATTGAATATGTGTGGCAAGAGGATCTGAGCCTGAGGCGTATCTTTTATGATTTTAAACCATGCAGTTTGGTCTCACTCTAAATGCAGAACCACCTTTTGATACGGGTAAAAGTTCCACATGAGCACTTTTGGAGTATTCTGGAATTCCCATTCTTCTAAAGGCTACCCAGAGTTTGCTATAATCCTCACAGTTGAATAGCTTCATATAGGCAATAAAACACAAGTAAACATCTTTCTGGGATTCTCTACTTTCAGCCAAGATTCATCTGACATCACCAATGATATCCCTTATTTTGCACCCTCTTCTGAATCTGGCCTGACCTTTTGGCAGCAACTTGTCAATGTAGTGCTACAGCCATTATTGGATGATCTTTGTAAATTGTTACTTGCATGAAATAGTATTGATATTGTTCTTTAATTTCAGGATTCTGTAGTGTCACCTTTCTTTGACATGGGTCAAAAGTCATTGGAAATGGATACAGTCATTTGGCTAAGTAGTTGTTTTCCTGGCCTACATTAGTAAGTGCTTCATCAATTTGTTGAAATATTTCAATAGGTACTCCAACAATCCTGGAGTATTGTTTTTGGCTAATGCTTGCAGTGCAGCTTAAACTCCTTTCTTCAGTACCATGGGTTCTGATTCATATGCCACTTCCTGAAATGGTGGCATGTCAACAGTGATTATGTATTCTTCCCATCTTCTTTTGATGCTTCCTGCATCAATCGATATTTTGCTCATAGAATCTTTCAATATTGGAAAGCAAAGCTTAATTTTTTTTCTTGAGTTATTTTATTTGAAGATATGCTTATAGTCTTCTTCCTTTTGGGTTGTCTAACTGTGGATATTTGCATACTTCCTTTTAATATTTTACTTTTTCTTCTGGAGCTTCCCTTTGAAATCTTTTCTTCAGCTCTTTGATTTCTTCATCTTTTTCCCACTTGTTTTAGCTGGTGTATGATTAATAGCAAGTTTCAGAGTCTTTTCTGACCTCCACTGTGATTTTTTTCTTTATTTATCTTTTTAATAACCTTTTGTTTTTTTTCATGAATGATGTTCTCGATGTTCTCCCATAGCTCATTGGGTCTTCTGTCGATGATAAATGTATCAAATCTGTTCTAAGATGTCCTCCAAAACTGAGTGAGATAGACTCCAGGTCATTTTTGGCTCCAGTGCACTTGTTTTCATTTGATTCAGCTTCAACCTGAACTTACATATGAGCAATAGATGGTCTCTTCCAGTCAGCTGCTTTCCTACTATTGGCTGATAATGAGCTTCTCCAGTGTCTTTTCCCACAGATGTAGTCAGTTTGATGTCTCTGTGTACCATCTTGACAAGTCCATGTGTACAGTCAGTCACTTTTAGTGCTGTTGAGAAAAAGGTACTAGCCTTGAACAAGCCATCAGTCTTGCAAAATTCTATCATTCAAACTCCACCTTCCTTCTATCACCAAGACCATCTTTTCCAACTACTGTTCCTATCACTTTGTTTCCAACTTTTGCATTTCAATTCACAATGCATTATGATGCATGTTTATTCAGTTTCCAACAGAAGTCATTAGTAGAATTCTTAAATTTCTTTAACACTAGCCTTTGTGATTGATTCATAAATTTGAATATCTGTACCAATTGCATTTTCTTGAAGGCAGTTAGATATAATCCTATCTAGAGGCTGCACTGTACAGCAAAGCAGACCTTGTAATATATGAAGGCAGTATAACTCCTTTCTATAATGTCATTTTAAGCATAGTAATCATTAAATAAATCAGTAAATCATCCTAATATGATTTTCTGATGCAAAATTGCATAATAATTTCATCTTTACACTTGAACTTAGTTAAAAGGCCAAGAAGCTACCCCATTTCATTTTTTATCACCTCCAATTTTCCTAGGTTCAGATTCAGCTGATTCCACATTTCAATTTTTAGACTTTTGAAACCACTTCTTCTTTCGTTGCATTGTGTCCCATCAGCAAAAGAAGACCTGCAGCTTCCCTTGCCACAGTCACACCATCATGATCAACAACTATACCTTGGGAAAGCAGCTCCTCCTCAGTCGTATTTCAAGCACTTTGGGACCCAAAGGGGCCATTCTCTGGCAATGCTCTGTTTCCATCCATTAGGTCTTCCATATTTGACAATATTTCAGTTTATGTCTAAGGTTTTCAGTGGCTACTTCCCACTCAGGCGGGCACTTGAGTCATTCTTTTTAGTCTGCTCTTAATCTTGAAGCTCTGCTGACACCTGTTCACTTTGGCTGACCCTGCTGCCATTTGAAATACTAGTGACATAGCTTCCAGCCTCACAGAAGCACACAAGCCACCACATCAATACAAACTGACAGACGAGTGGTCTGATGTAGAAACAGAAACTCATAATACTGGATTTACAATAATTATTGAATACTTTTTGTTGTTTCTTTATGACTCAAAGTCACTGAAGAGTCAGTAGAGAAGGAAAATGTATTTATATAAGAAATTCTATTTAAGAAAGTCTAGTAGAAGTGAGAACAGATAAGGAATGTTAGTCAAATGCTAAAGTATATAATAAGGAGTAAATATTTGGATGAAAGGCATGAGTTATAAAGGTAGTGATGGAGAGTAAGAGAGATTAATCTCTTCTGTTGCTTGGGCTTAGTCTGGAGAGAAAAGATCAGACATCAATTACGGTGGAAAGTAATATGGAGAAAGGCAGGTTTCTCTGGCTGTCTTGTCCCCTTGGCACTTAGGGAACCCAAGATTGGGTATGTAGACTTATCTTAGCCTTGCTTAAAATGAGTTTTGCTTCTGATAACATTTATATATTTGCTTAGAAGTCATGTCAAGGATTAAATTAAAAATACATTTTTACTTAAATGAAAAATCTCATTTTAGTCTATATTTCCATCATGATACATGGAGAGAAAGTTTTGCCATGTGATGATGATCATTCCATAGAATCGAATTAAAATCTCTGTCCATTTCCAGAACTATAGAACCCCCCCCCAAAAAAAAGATCCTGATATCTGTCCACATCAGTCAGTAAGATTTCTACTGAGTTTTGTTTTCTATAATCATATTATGAAACTGTTATACTACCTTCAACTCCTAATTTTATACAATTATCATCACCACCTATACATACACCCTTCCACCTTGAGACTCACAGCTCTCGAGGGGTCATTCGGTCTTTACAACTGAGTTATACACGCTCACCTACTGTGTCCATACCTACAGGCATTCGATCAGACGCTATTGTGTGGGAGAAAGATGAGACTTTCTACTCCCATGAAGAGTTCCCATCTCAGAAATGCAGACTCTGTTCTATATAGGATTGCTATGAGTCAGAATCAATCCCATGACAGTGTGTCTTTTTTTATTGCTGTTGCTTTAATAGTGTGTTCTGAATACAGAAAAAGGCCAAAGAGCCATAGATTTTTATTTGGGTCAAAGCAGTTGAAAATATCTTTCAGGGTGATAGGAAGAGTGGCTTATGTGAGCAGTACTAGTGTGGCTAAATAAGAAACCCGTTTTTTAAAGACTAAAAGTTGTGCCATTTAACAAAAATCATCCAACTAAGCAATTCTTGATGGTTGCTAAATATATATACTAGTGCAAGCTAATCTGAAATACAGAGCAAGGGTTTTTAAAAAAAATGAAGAAAATGTGCATTTTTGTTCCCTATATCCAGCTGAGGTTAGCTCTACAGGCTTCCTTAAATACACTAGCAGGAGATTTCAAATATCAAACACCTCTCACGTAAGGGTCTTTTGTGAATAAATGACAAATTAACAGTTTCAAAAAGTATTTAAATTCAACTAATATTTTATAAAGGAATTCTTTGGTCAAGGAGCTACAATAATAGCGATTTATGAAAGCTACAAAGATGCATTTTTCTCTGCATCCACGTATTCCTGGTTACTTTGGTCTACTAATACAAGGTCCAGAGTTAGAAATCACCAGTCTCTCCTCTGGACAGGCCCTCTGCTCCTCTAAAGAGTCACCGTCTCAGAAACTCCCAGGGGCAGTGAGTCTGCATGAACTAGAAGGCAGTGATACTTGTCTTTTGGTTTGGGGACCAATCCCAAACCCACTGCATCTGAACTGACTCCAACTGATCGTGACCCCACCAGACAGAGAGGGGCTGCCAAGCATTGTCAAGCTGAAATCTTTTCAGAAGTAGACTCTTCACCTTTTCCCCAGGAAAGGATGAAGGGTTGGAACTGATCACTTTTTAGTTATCAGCCCTAAACTTATTATGTATGCCCATAAGAAAGATGTAATCTAATTTATATATATGTACCCAGGCTATAGGTCAAAACAATATGTGATTGATTCTATAAAAAAGACATGACTCAGAGTGTTAGCAGAATATTGAAAGTAAAGTAACACATAAACTGATGTCCTTTTCATGGAAGAGGTAAAATTTGATCTGGATTTATTTTTGCTTTTTGTTTCCCGAGTTCTTTCTTTATTCTCAGTGCTCTACACAAGTAAAAGTTTTTGTTTTAATCATTTTATTGAGGGCTCATGCTGGGAGAAGGTGGGCCAGTTACAGTGCAGTGTAGCATCAATGAAACCAATGAAAGTTTTCCCCGGGTTCTTTAATGCTTCCCCAGCCCCACTATCATGACCCTAATTCTACCTTACAAATCTGGCTTGACCAGAGCATGTACATAGGTACAGATCAGAGCTGGAAACACAGGGACTACAGAACAGATGAATCCCTCAGGACCAGTATTGAGAGTATCCATGCCAGGAGGGTAAGGGAAGGTGGGGGAGAAAGGGGAACCCATCACAATGATCTGAGTTTTGAAGCACGTATGTAGATTTGTTGCTCTTAAGGCAGAAACAGAGGCTGTTCAGATGGATATGGAGGATGAGTAAAAGTTAAGGAGGAAGAGACAAGTGAATGCCACAGTTATCCTGGCCTTTATTTTGAAGACAAAAATAAAATCCTGGAGGTTTTAAAGCACAAGATTGATTCAATCAGAGAATTGTAAAATGTTCCTTTATGTAAATAAAGACTCAGAATATGAGTGCTGTTGATGTGCTTTCGAGGATAGAGCCGTTGGTAGAGTTCTGGTGAAATCATACTGCTAACAAGAAAGCCATGACTCTACTCAAATTTGACAAGAAGGCTGTGAGAAAAAAGCATCTACTGAGGTTGGTGGCATACCTGCCAGGGATGTCAGATCATGGAACACAGTGCAGAAACTGATCATAACATTCTCCGAGACAATAGAAAGCTAATGAAGGTTTCACCTGCTGAGCTGCTGCTGGTAGTTTTCAACTGCTGGCCATTCGGATTGCAGCCTAACGCATAACCACTCTGTCACTTTCATGTGTGGGCTTCCTTATTAGGGTCAGGACTATTCAAAACTGATCTATTTAACATCCAAGGCTCTTTGGGAACACTATCTTATCAAGATAGCAAATTAAAAGAGACTTTTGTTTTAGTAACTAATTGTGTTTTTATTATACTAATCATCTCAAATAAAACAAATTATCTCAGATAGCAATAGAAGCAATACTGTATGTTCATCAAAACTCATTTTCTCTTATTCTGAGGGAGCAGCAATACATAGCACAGCTTCCTTTACACAATAGAGTGGAGCCCTTATTTAAGGCGTGACCAATGGATATGAGTAGAAGTGATATTCAACACGTCCACCTCCGATCTCTAGACCACCATGTTCTATGGACTAGATTTCCTGAAAGGTTCTGAGACTCTCAAGGAATTTTTTAAATTTTATTAGATCCCTATACAACTATATGGAAAAGAGTCCCTTTAAGACCTCCCAACAGCTCACATTGAATTCTACCAGAAATAAAACCTACCAAAATGTGGCATTGCTTGTTATGGCCACATATGCTATAGTTTGCTATAGCCACAGAATAGTTTGTGAATTAAAATATCATAAATTATAAAATCTATACTTCACTGTCCTCAAACCATTGTTAAGTTTGTAAATACAACAAAACATTATGTTACAAATAATTATCTAACCATATGCTTCATAACATTTTGAAGTAAGGTTACCTGATAGTTCCCTAGTGGTTTGGTTATTACTTCTTGAAAATACTCCTATGAGTATTTCCAGCTGAGCATCAGAAAGACTTGGTATTGAACAGAAGGACCTTGAACACTAAGTGGATGGAAAAATTGCTTCCAACTTTATGAGTTTTTAAATGTTCTTTTTAAAAAAAGTAAGCATGGTAGTTATATTATCTGGTATTAATTTGAAAGGATTAAGAGTGACAGGGTGGAATCTGGTGTGGCAATCATGATATAGCCAACGAGGCCTTTCTGTGGGCATGGCCTTGTCCTGAGAATTCTGGGAATTCATTTATTTCCTTCTTGGAGGCAGGAGACACTTCTGTCTCTCTCAGCTCACTCCTTTGGAGACTCTATAGACAAGGTTCACTCCCTATCAGATGCTCTACTGACCAGACACATGGTACTATGCCCTGTGAACTGGAAAATTCACATGGACCTTCACTGATGCAGTCAGACATCTGGGGCTGGAGAAGCCATGTAGAGACCCCTGCCAGTGCTATGTTTATAATACCACTGGACCCATAAGATTTCTAACTCACTGGCCTGTGATCCTCCTGAATTCAGCATCATTGCATGTATTTCGTGGTCTGAAGAGCACTTTTTAGATTGACATTAGACATATAGGCTAATATTGGACTTATGGACTTGATATGGACTGGCTAGGAAGTTTTCTTAATATTTAATTTCTCTTGTATATAAACCTCTTTCTTATACACATATGAGTCTCTCTGAATTCCTTTCCCTAGTCAACCCAGACTACCACAATAAACCTAACACTTTTATCACACATTATAATGAATTTATTTTTATTGTCCTCATATATTCTTTATTCATTTATTGGTTCTATTTGTAGAACTAGAGTTTCTCACCTATTTTTAATGTTTTGCTTTGGGAGGATAACTTCATGTTTTATGTGACTTGGGGATTACTTTTAGATTTTTCTTGTGATATTTGTTCTAAACATGAACGTTCTTATAAATCTAGAAATCATGTACGTTGTTTATAAATCTAATCTGACTTCCAAATATGTTTCTTCTACAAGATATACTTTCGTTCAATGGTGAAGGTTTTTAAAGTGAATTTTCAATAAGTGCAAATGACTTATCAAAACCATAGGGATCAGAAATGAGAAATAAATCAGTGACTAACAATTCCCCCTTTAATATCAGTTTATCTGAGCACTCTGGGAATCTTAACATCTCTTCCCAAATCATTTGTGTAAAATAATCTGAATTCCACATCCTCTTCTGACTCATCTTATCGTCTGAATACCTGGCAAGCCATAGATAAAGCATTCATCATCTAACTTGCTCTCACAGCTCTGAGATGGGAAAAGTAGAGGAGCAGAGGACTTTGGGAAGAAAGCAACACTCGGAAGATGAGTCTGAGACACATTAATCTTGCCTAATGAAGAATATCTAAATGAGTGTATAAATGGAGTGACGTGATCAGGATTTAAAGAAGAGACACACACATGGCATACAAATGCAGGGGTCACTCATATGCAAATGACATTTAAAGTCATTGGGCTAAAAATTTTGAACCCTATGAGAATAGACAGAAAAGAGAAGAATAAAAGTTCTGTGGCACTCAAACATTAACAGCATGGACAGAGGAAAAAGAAGTGGCACAGGCCTGGGACAGAAAGTCAGTGAGTTAGTAGTGAAGCTAAAAGAAGGGAGGACCTTGGAAGTGTCAATGAGGATTGACCCTTGAATTTAGCATTCATTATTTGGATCAGTTATATTTCAACAGATGCACGCAGGCAGAAGCACTTGTGAAATGGTTTTAGGGAAGATGAGAACAGTGAAATGAAAGGCAGTGAAGATAGCCCTACCTTTGGAGCAATTTTGCTATAAAGAGAATGAGAAAAGTGCAGCAGAAGCTGGAGTAAGATATGTAAGGACGATAAGTAAGGAAACTGTCTTTGGTTTTGGTTTGTTTGCTTGCTTGCTTTGTTTTTGTTTTTTAAGATGGAAATTACAGCAGCATGTGTGCATGGTGATAGCAAAGAACCACAAAGAAGGGGTGTGGCAGTCATGTACTCTAGTGCCAATTTGATTAAGAGTGTAGGAGTGGAGGCTAGCCTGTCAATCTGGAGATAGCCAACGAGATCTCTGTGTGAGCATGACTTTCTCTGAGAATTCTGGGAAATTGTGGGATATTTCCACTGTGGAGATGAGAGACCATCAATTCAGTCCCAAGCAGATGCTCTACTAATAAGACAAGATGACAGCATGCTGCCATCTGAGTCCTGAAGGAGCCGGAGAAGAAACCATATGGGCTTACCCTGATGAAACCAGATACCTGTAACTGGACATGCCACATGGAGATTCCTGCCAATGTTGAGATGCTTCTGCCGCCACTGGATACACAAGAGTCTTCATCCAATGGCCTGTGATTGTCCTGGCATCATTGCATGTGCTTCATGAGTTTGAAGAAGACTGATATCAGATTTTATAGACTGGTATCGGATATATGACCTTGGACTGAATTGGTATGCTTTCTCAATGTTTCTTTCCTCTTGTACATAAACCTCTCCCATATATATATATACACATACATGTCTATGAATTTTGTTTCTTTAGTCTACCTGGAGTAACACAGAGGGACACTCTTAGTGGCAGAAGAGGCTAAAGTGGGGTCCCTGAGTGTAGTCGGGAAAGAGGTTGATTACACAGGTAGAGAGTATTAACACAAGGGGATACAAGCTTCAGGGCATGCTTGTCCCAGCAGCTTTTCCTCTAGTTTCTCAGTGAGATAAGAAATAATAACCTTACCTACTGGATGTCAGGATGGGACAGAAATACAGTGGTCTGAGGAGTTGTAAGCAAGGGGGTATGAAATAGGGTCCTAAGAGTATGAAAGAGTGAGTGGTGTATGGAAACACAGTCTCCAGGCAGCATCTAAAGTTTACCTAACTTGAGTTCCAAAGTTAAAGACAACCACAGAAGGAGTGCTTCATTTCCCTAACTTTCTGAGTTGGCCAAGGAACCCCTCGGTGGTACACACAGTTCTAAGCTCATTTACTACAGACTCTTCAAACCCACCTGAAGGCAATGCAAAAAAAATGTCTCCTGACCTCCCAAAGGTCACATGCATTAAAAACACAATGGAGCATCATTCAACTCTGACAGGCACAGCGTGGTCACGATTCGGAATAGATTTAGTCAAGGAATGGAGTGTGTATATGGGAATTACAATAATGAATCAGATGTTTAAACTGGATCAGAAAGGCATTAAAACATGAAAGAAATTGGGAACCTTAGATAAGGTAGAATAAATCAGGATATTAGAGGAGCAACTAGCAAGAGTTTGTAATCAAGAGTGTGATTGAAATATGACAAATGTGCAGGTATTAATGATGATAGTCTTGACACTAAGGATAAATATCTGAGGAAGGATAGGAGACAATGTCACTGAAGGAAAGGAGGTCAAACAGCCAAGAGGTTAGAACTTTTAAAACATAATAATCCATGTGGTCATCAAAGTCTTTAAAAAATCACTGCAGAAAAAGTTTTGGAGGAAGTAGTAGGCAAGTAAAATATTCAGTAAATGAAGGTATTGGTACATTGGTACAGGTAAGAGCTCTTGACACATGGAATCCAGGACAGATAAAGCCCACAGGAACAGTAATGGGAGTAGTGATACCTTGAGGAGAAGGGGATGAAGATGAGGAGAGGAAGGTGGGAGAAATGGGAACTGATCAAAATGATCAATGTATAACTCTCCCAGCCCCCCAGGGTGGAGAGGTGAACCATAGAAATGTGGGTGAAGGGAGATAGTGGACGGTGTGAGATCTAAAAATAACACATTCATAATTTATCAAGAGTTCACAGGGATTGGAGAGCAGAAGAAGGAGGGGTGGGGGGACAGGAGCTGATACCAAGGGCTCAAGTAGAAAGAAAAATGAGGGTGTCAACTTAAGCACAAAAGTGATTGATACACCTCTTCGCCATCTTCTCTGGTCCTCTGCTGCTGCAGCCATGAAGGTCGAATTGCACAGAGCCAGCGGGTACAAGATTGACCCCAGACATGACACTAGAGGCGCTATGCCAGGACCAATGGAAAGGTTTTCCAGCTTCTTTATGCGAAATGCGAGTCGGCCTTCCTTTCCAAGAGGAAACCTCGGCAGAGAAACTGGGCTGTTCTCTACAGAAGGAAGCACCAAAAGGGGCAGTCAGAAGAAATTCAAAAGAACAGAACCTGCCATGCAGTCACATTCCCAGGGGCCATCACTGGTGCATCTCTTGCCGACATAACGGCCAAGAGGAATCAGAAACCTGAAGTTAGAAAGACCCAACGAGAACAGGCTCTCAGGGCTGCTCAGCAAGCAAAAAAAAAAAGGTAAAACAAGTTTCTAAAAAGACAGTCATGGCTGCTTCTGAGACTCCCCACACAGGCAGCACCTCAGCAAAAGGTTATGAAGCCTGTGAAAGTTTCCCCTCCCCTGCTGGGATTGGTGGAAACACTAAGTTGGAAGACGAGACTTTCAAATAGAGATGGGTGTTTTTTTAAAAGTGATTTATACATGTGATGTAGAGATTGTTTTATGAGTTGCAAGGGCCCCCAATAAAATGTTTATTAAAAATTTAATAAAATTGAGGCATCAAACAGAGTCTAAAGTAAACGAGTTGATGAAGACCTATTCTCTAAAGAAAAGACATAAGGGAAGAAGTCTCGCTTTTGTCTTTCATAGACACTAATTAGCAAAATATAAAGATTGTGAAGGAATCAATTGAATAGGAGGTAACTCATCCTGGGGTTGTTCAGATTGGCTTATGTCTTCCCATTCTAAAGTATTCCTTCAGAAAGATCTTAAAAGGCTAACATAATTTATTTATATAAACTTTAAAAATTGTTGTCCTCAATAAAACATCTATATACAGAACACACACAGAAACAGAGAAATTACTAAATCAATTCAATGCTCTATTAAGCAAGTTTTCAAAATGAAAAACTACTTGCCTTTAAAAATAAAGTAGTATTTTGCAGTTGTGGGGGCAAGGGAAATGATATGGAAGGAAATGATTGGGCTATTTAGCATGCTCTTATTTCCTTTCAGGGCATTCTAACTACCACAAATCAACCAAGAAATCTGCAGGTTTTAGAAAATTGTTCCAACTATTTTGAACATTGATTACATTTGTTCAAGTCAAGGGAACTTGAACAAATACCCTATATTTCTAAGAGTGTTGATTGAGCTGTATGATGGCATTATTATTCAGAAGCAGTTAAACACTGAGTTTTCCAAGTAATGCTTTAAATTATATTCACAAATTAAAATATTAAAAATTTAACAATTTGGTGATCAAGATAGAGGGAAAAACATCAGGAAAAGGTAAATAAAAACATCAGTTTAATCTTTGCCATCGCTAAATAGAAAGTTCTTCTGGATAACACATATGAGTAAATATATAAAAACATTCATTTAGAAATAGAGCATGTTGCAATACTGGAAGGATGGAGGGAAGTGGAGTAGAAAGGGGGGAGTGACTACAAGGATCTGTATATTAACCCCTCCCTGGGAAATGGTCAACAGAAAAGTAGGTGAGCGGAGACATCAGTCAGTGTAAGACATGGAAAAATAATGATTCATAAATTATCAGGGAGAAGAAGGGTGTGGGGGGGGAAGGGAGAGGAAAAAATGAGGAGGTGATACCAGGGGCTGAAGTGGAAAGCAAATGGTTTGATAATGATGATGGCAGCAAATGTACAAGTATGCTTAACACAATGGATGGATGAATGGGCTGCCATAAGAGTTGTAGGAGTCCCCAATAAGATGATTATTTTTAAATAAAGCATCTTTTTAAGATCAGTTTTCTATCATGATTGAGAATTTACTATGTGTAGACACTGGAGAAACAAACATGAGTAAGAAACACAATCCCTACTATTAAGACACCAAAGAGGAAAAGGGGAAAAAAACATATAATAAGGACACTAAATATTTGTATACAAAGGGCTTTGGGACCAAAAAAGGAAAGAGGGATTAAATCATTCTGAGAGAATCAAGAGAGAGGTTTACATGATGCTTAAACTAGTTCTTAAGAACTGATTGGGGTATGGATGGAAGAAGGCTAGTGCCTGCTATGTGTTAGGAAGGGTGGTACTGGGAAGGTGGAATTTTATTCAGAGGGAAAGTCTAGAGGAATGAAAGTGTATGAATATTCAATCCCAGATCAAAAGTCAGGTGTGGATACAGCATGTGGTTTATGAAATCAAGCAAGAGATGATAAAAATTTTAAATTAAATTGGAAATGTAGCCTTGTGAGGAATATCTTTTAAAAATATAGACTTCATCTTGTGTAGCCTATTTTGTGAAACATATTCCTATGTTCCACAAAACGCTTGCTCTATGGAATATTAAAATATATTACAAAAGATTAAATCTCTGATCAAATAACTTTTGGTAGTTGCCTTCGAGTTCACTGCAACTCACAGAAACCAGCAGAACAAGTTAATGGGAACTGGGAACATCATTGCAACATCAACTACCTTCCAACCACATGTCATTTATTTGTTCCTCATCTGAAAACCTTTATTTCAAATCTTTGCATCCTAAGTCCAAGAGTATAGGGAAGCATACTAACATTATAAATAGAATTTTGTAAATAAAAGTTTTTGAATTCTTACTAGGAAAACCTGAACTAAACAAGAATACATGCGTATTCTTCCCACGAAGAATCCAAGTTCATCCGAGGGTGAGGGTAGCCAACCAGGGGGTTTAAAGCTACTTCACTCACTTACCATGTGACCTTGGAGGAATTACTTAACCTCTTTTGCCTAGTTTGGCTTTTCTGTAAAGCCAAATTCCAATATGAACTAATTCAGGGGTTGTTATGCGGACTGAATATGTTAAATAAGCTCATATTAGTGGTTGGAATGCAGTGCGTGTTGTGTGTTTAGGTTAAATAAATGTGCAAGGGTTTGCGGAAGTGTTTTCTTTCCTTTATCAAAGTATTTATGGCACATTTACCCTGGGAAATTTTTGTAATAAATCAGCAGCCTTTGTATATATTGGTGTGAATGAGACAACAGAAGGCCATTTGGCATCGTCCCTTAAGTAGGCGCTTTTACGGAAGCATCAATCTTTACCCCAGGTAATGAGCCATGGGTTCCTCTCTCATCATTTTCCCCACACACCTGATTGAAAATTTCAGGTTTAAAAATGTGAACAGCAAGATAAAGGTATAAAGTTGAAAATTTCAGGTTTAAAAATGTGAACAGCAAGATAAAGGTATAAAGTTGATTGCCATCTCTTCTTTATGCTTCATATTTTCCAAATTTTCCACAATGAGGATGCATGATTCTTATATTCATAGAAAAAGGTTATTTAAAAAATCAGCATTCAAACAAGGGCTTGAAGCAAACACAGATCTAGAAACAAAGACATAGTAACTTTTCTCCTCATTCTGAAGATAGTTGCCAGGGAAAATTGGGAGGTCTCAGGGGGACGAAACATTTTGTTTCAAGCTAAAAGTGGTTGTGAATTTACCAAAAATAAATTACAAGAATATTAACATACTAAAAAAATGCATGGACCTTCACATACTTTAAAGCAGTAATAGAGGCTTAAAACTTAGGTCACTATGCCTTCGTGATAGCATGAATCTAAGTGTTCAAATTTAACATAAAATTAAAATGGTACAGAAGAGCTTCATGGTCCACTTTTGAGGCAGAAAAATGAGAATTCTTTTCATGGACATTTTATAATAATAAAGTCTAAAATATTTTTCTTCCTAAATGAACCAAAGTATATAAGTATATTCTCCAATGTTCTTTCTGCCCTTTGCATTGCTCAGACCCCAAATTAAAATCCTGTCCCTAAATCTCAGCACGTCTAAACTATGAGTATCCGTTATCAGTTCTTCAGCATACAAGGGGGTGGGTTATCCCCCAAAAACCAAACAAAGCAAAATGATTCTCATTTGTTTTTGATGTAAAAGGGAAAATGCATTTGGAAGTTCATCCCACCAGGTCAGACTGTTCATCAAATTTCTATTTAGGGGTTCTAAAAAGATTGTGCAATAGTGTGATACACAATAGTGCCTGATCTGTGACAGACAGGGCACTGACTTTGCAACCACGGCAATGCAGCTGCTCATGCAGCATGCGTTTTTTGCCCTTACACCTTACTCGCCTGAACTCACTCAGTGCAACTTCTCTTTATTTCTGTGAATAAATATGGGAATTAAAGGACAGTGATTTGACCATGCAGAAGAGGTAAAGAAAAAGAGAAGTGCTGTTAGCCATCTAAACCAATGAGTGTGAAAAATGTTTCCAAGAATGGAATCATAGATTTGATGGATGGACTATGTGAATGAAGATTACTTTGAAGGTGATAGGGTGGTTTTACAAAAAAAAAAAAATTAATGCATAGCTTTGAAAAAAATCCTCATTTCTTGGAGGCATACCCCCTTATATATCCAAAATCTGACCACATAGCATATATGTCCACAGCTACCTTAGTCTAATATATCGCTCTGATTGGTTTCCCTACCATAGGCCTTCTTCCTTAAAGTCTGTGCTCAAAACAGAATTCAGAAAGTAATCCAATTACAACAGATCGTATTACTGCTCTGCCCCAAACCCTCAAGAGTTTTACATCTACTTGAAATAAATGGTGAAGCCCTTGCCAAACTTTCCATGGTCTGGTGTACCTTCTAAACTCACCCCTCCATGGTTGCATGTCAGCCTCGTTGGTCTCCATGCTGCTCCAAGAACAAATCAAGTCAGAGTGGAATGCTTTCCCACTAATATCCACCTGGTTCATTCCCTAACCTCTATCAGTGTTTGCGCATATGTCACCTATCAAAAAGGTTCTTCTTTTAAATTTGTGAACCCTCCACACACATATTTTCCATCCTCCTCTCTTTTCTACCCAGAATTTTATCTATTTTAACACTGACTCCTCCATATAAATTGCATTGTAACATTTTTTTAAAATCCTTACTACTGGACCAATCAACAATATCATGATAAAAGCATAAATGATAGAAGTTGCTAAAAACTTTTTTTTTTGGTTTGGATACATAAGCAAAGCCAATGGAAGTAGCAGCTGAAATGTAAACAGACATATTGCCATGATGCAAAGAGCCTCTTATAAGTGTTCAGAAACAAAGAAAAGCAAAGTCACTCTGAGGACTAAGATGCACTTGATCCAAGTCTTGGTGTTTTCCGTTGCCTTCTATGCATAAGAAAACTGGAGAGGCACTTTGTCCTCACTTGCCACTGATGGCCTGCCTCTCCGTGTGCATGCACGCCTGCCCATAGACCTGCAGAAATACTATGAATATTTGCAGTCCTTTGACAAGGGAGGTCAGTGTCCCAGCTCCTCTTCTCACCAGGCCTTATACCAATGATGTGAAATTTGGTGCAGATGCCCAAGCCCCGATGCGTCACAGTTTAGAGTGGTTAGCTGATGCAGTCACTGTACTATGGGATCAAACTGCGATTGCTGAGCAGAGCTCAGAAGTCCTAAAGTAACAAAAGATGGTATCATTGTTGTAAAATAGATTGCATTAAAGGATAAATACAAAAATAATGGGGCCAAACTTGCCCAGGATGTTGCCAAGAACACAAATGAAGAGGCCAGGGTGGTACCACCACTGCCACTGTCCTGGCACTATCTCCAAGGAAGTCTGTGAGGAGATTAGCAAAGTGCTCATCCAATGGAACTCAGAAGAGATGCGATGTTAGCCATTGAAACTGTAATTGCTGATCTTAAGAAGAAATCTAAACTTGTAACAATCCTGAAGAAATTGCTCAGGTTGCCACAATTTCTGCAAAGGGCGACAAAATGCACCATCATTCTCGATGCAATAAACAAAAGTTGGAAGAAAGTGTGTCATCACAGTAAAGAATGGAAAACATTGAATGGTGAATTATAATTATTGAAGACATGAACTTTGACCAAAGTTATATTTCTCCGTATTTTATTAATACAGCCAAAGGTAAAAAAATGTGAATCCCAGGATTCCTATGTTCTATTAAGTGAAAAGAAAATTTCTAGTATCCAGTTCATTGTATCTACTCTTGAAATAGCCAGTGCACATGGCAAGTCTTTGATCATCATTGCTGAGGATGCTTAAGGAGAAGCTCTATGCACCCTCATTTTGAATAGGCTAAAACTTTGTCTTTAATGTCTTAGCAGTCAAAGTTTCTATTGGTGACAATAGAAAGAACCTGATAAAAGATGTGGAAATTGCTATTAGTGGTGTAGTATTTGAAGAAGATTGCTCTTGAATCATAAAGACATTCAGCATCATGACTTAGAAAAATTTGGAGAGGTCATTGTGCCATGCTCTTGAAAGAATAAGGTGACAAGGCTCAAATTAAAAACAGTATTCAAAAAAGAAAGAAAATTATATTCAAGAAATCATTGAGCAGTCAGAAGTCACAACTAGTGATATGAAAAAGAAAAACTGAATGAACATCTGGCAAAACTTTCTGATGGAGAAACTGTGCTACAAGTTGGTGGGACATGGGACATGGAAGTGAATGAGAAGAAAGACAGTTACCAATGGTCTTAGTGCAGCATGCACTGCTGTTGGAAAATGCATTGTTCTTGGAGGGGACTGTGCTCTGCTTTGATGCATTCTGGCCTTGGACACCTTAAATCCAGAAAATGAAGGTCAAAATCTTGATATCAAGATTATTAAAAGAACACTCATAATACCTGAAATGACCACTGCTAAGAATGCAGGTGTTGAAGGATCCTTGATCATTCAGAAAATTATTCAGAGTTCCTGAGAAGTTGGTTTTGAAGCTATGAGATTTTGTGAATGGGTTAGAAAAAGGAATCATGGATCCAACCAAGGTTGTAAAAGTTGCTTTGTTGGATGCTGCCATAACAGCCTCTATGGCGACTACAACAGAAGTTGTAGTGACAGAAATTCCTAAAGAAAAGAAGGACCCTGACATGGGTAGGATGGCAGGGGTCTGGGAGGCATGGGGAGTGATATGTTCTAATTCTTAGAATAGGGCTTTGGTATTTCTCCATGAACTGTGACAGGAAGCTCCAAGCAGTGTTCCTGACCAAGAATTCCAGAGAAGTCAGTTCAAGGGAATAAATGATGAGACATCTAGCTGGCTGTTTTTTTTAAATCACTATAATCATTAGCTACTGGTGTCAGTTGACAATATGTAATGATTTACTGCTGTCGTAGTCCATGCCTACATATAGTTTATATTGTACTTTAAATAAAAAAAAACATTTGTACATTCCAGATGCTGGGTGCAAGAGCCATTACCAATGCACTGCTCTCTAATGAACTCACTGAGGCAGTTTTCCAATTATTCTGTTAAAATCAGAAATTTAGTGTTTACCATCACTAGATTAGAGGCAGCAGCCTTTCTGTGGTGGAAAGGTAATTGTGTACAAAGTAGAGAAATATCTAATTATGTGACAATCTATCAGAAAAAACTTGTCTAAAAAAGAGAAGAAAGAAAGAAAGCTGGAGAGTGAATCAGGAAGACTGAACAAGAATTGATACTGTAACATTGAAGTATAGTATTAGAAAAAAATATTCAATATATTATGATCTGCCACAAGAATGAACAAATATGTCTTGGAAGAAGTTCAGTCAGAATGCACCCTGGAAGAAAGGATGGCAAGACTTAATCTCATAAATTGACATGTCATCAGGAAAGACCACTTCCTGGAGAAGGACATCTAGCATGGTCAGTGAAAAAGAGGAAGTCCCTCAACATGATGGATTGTCACACAGTAGTTGAAACAATTAACCTAAACATAAAAACAATTCTGAGGTCAGCACAGAACTGTGCATTGTCTTTTTCTATTGTATTTATAAGAGAGTCAACTTGCTAGCACCTAGCAATGACAATGGCACATTTAGCACCACAAAACACCCCCTGCATTATCTTATTGTTTGGCTGCCTCTACTCATCAAAGGAAAGCTCCAGCAGGACAATATTTCTGTCTGTTTTGCTCTCTAACATATACCTCGACACTGTAAAGTAATGGATACAAAGAGGCTATTCAACAAACATTCAATGCATGTTAAATCAAAGGAGATATTCTGTGAGCTGTTGGATACTGAAGCCAGAGGTTTAGAGAGAGATCTAAGCTACAGATAGAATGTTGGTAGTCACCAGTGTAGATGATATTCAAAACCAGGAACTAAGACAAATAGTGCACAATCCAGCCTATCCAAGGCATCTAAAAAGGGGCTCTGGGGGGATAATGGGCTAAGTCTTGAGCTCCTAACCACCATAGTGATGGTTCAAATGCAATAGATGCTCCCCAGGAGAAAGAAAGGCTATCTGCTCTCATAAGATTTGTAGTCTTGGAAACCTATGGAGCAGAACTACTCTGCCCTATGGAGCTCCTAGGAGTTGGAATGGATGGGTGGGTAAGACATTTAGAGTAGGCAAATTCATAGAAACAGGTAATAGAATAGAGGCTACTACAGGCTGCAGTGAGAGACATGTGAGAATTTATCGTTTAATAAGTAAAGAGTTTCTGTTTGGGACAATTAAAAAAAGATCTAGAAATAGATGGTAGTGGTGATTATACATCATTGTTAATACACTTAATTCTTTTGAAATACACACTTATGGTTAAAATTGCAAAAATTACATTATGTATTTCTTCCCATAACAAAAATAAGGAAACACAATAGGGACAACTGTCAAAAACTGACTCAAACCTGTAGATTAAATAATTATATCAAAGTTAACTTCATGAGTTTGATATTATACTCTTCTTACGAGTGTCTGCTTTGCAGAAAGATAATGAACTATTTATGAGTGACCATAAAACATTCTCATGTTGAAGAAAAATGAGACTGGATGGGGTCATCATCAAGGAAATTTTTAAAAGATAAATCCACAGTATTTCTGGGAAAAGTACTATAATAGAAATGTCATTTTTATATAAATTTCAAGCTGCAAAAATTTTCCCAAAAAAAGATGATTAAAGGAAGGAACATACATTAATTAGTTGCCCGAGACTGATTTAGTCACTTGTACTTGTTTCCTGATTGCATTTCCTTGGTTTTCCTGGAGGAGTTCTGGTGCTGCTGTCCTGAAATTCCAGGTTTCACCCCCACAAGGGACAGAGATGGCTAACTGCTTCCAAAAGATTAACAATCTCAAAAATGACTCGGTGGCAATGGGTGGATGTTATTGAATATTCAGAGTCTTCTTTTCATTTTAGTGAATGAAGGTCACGTGTGTCCTGGCACATCTTTATTGTCAGAGCTAAAACAATTAACATAGAACACTCGTAAGGAACCCAAACACATGCAAAATGCTTCTAAATAATTCCCATCTCTCCTCTTCACCTTCTGTGACCATTCTAAGTATAGTGGTGACTGACAGGACATGTTGGGATTGAATATGATCTGCCTAGAAGTAAATTTGGATTACAACTCTGTCTCTGATTGTTTAAAACTTACTCTGCAGCATCTTCAAAAAAAAATAAATAAATGCGAAGCCCAAGGTCAGACAATACTTTTTTACGAATCAGTCATTAGCATGCACAAGAGTCCCCACAAAGGCGTTGCTGTCTGCATTTTGTGGGAACAGATGTAAAAGAGGGGGAAGTATTATAAAGTAAGGAGTACCACTGCTTGGTAATTTGTGCTAATTGTATGTATGAAGTTGTCAGCCTATTGTACTTTTTAAATGACATCACTCATCACTCATTACTATCTCAACATAATGAAAAGGCAGTTGGACTGGAAGATGCCTGGCTTCACAGTAATCTAAAAGCTTTCCCAACACCTTTACTGCACATTCACAGCGACTCGTTTCCAAAAAGTCATATTTCACCACCTACTATATTTAAATTTCTAAAATATGTATCATATACTTCAAGTGTGTTTTAAATCAAAGTTAAAGTATTGGAAAAGCCTACATAACTTAAGAAGCAACCTGCATTAAAGGAGGCTGACTCAGCAGGTGACAGGCTATCAACAGGCTAACCTTAGCAGCATAAAAAACTGCAAATAGCTACGGGTTTAAAGTTATGAAGATGAAGCTGCTGAAACGGAAATTAAAACAGTCTAACGGAAGTAGACAAAGGAAAAAACCCGGGAAGAGCATAAAGGAGAGTAAGTTCAAAATATAAATGAAACCAACTATCAGGAGACGTAGAAGATGAGGACAGTCAAAGGAGACTAGAATGCAAATAAGCTAGAAGAGTTGAAATTCATCAACCATCGTACCAGTCTACATTTTTGTGTGAGAATTATTGTATTTGAGATGGGGAGAAGGGAGGCAAGAGAATTACAGGGATCTTATCAAACTTAATATTAAGTAGGGTATCGCTGTATTTTTTTTCTGTCTCCTTTCCAACACCATCTCTAGGACCCACTGCCACCAAGTTAGTTCTTTCTAACCATAGTGCCTGGAAAGGCGCAGGAGAACTACTCTGGGGGGTTCTGACACTGTAAA
Source organism: Nesogale talazaci (assembly GCA_004026705.1). Taxonomy (NCBI): domain Eukaryota; kingdom Metazoa; phylum Chordata; class Mammalia; order Afrosoricida; family Tenrecidae; genus Nesogale; species Nesogale talazaci. Next base: position 41,631 of record PVJH01005806.1, read on the forward strand.
TCTTTAGGGAGCAGATGCCCCATCCGGCTCAGGAGAAGCAGCTGGAGGGTTCAAACTGCAGGTAGCAAGTCAACACACCATTAGCGAGGCCACCAGGCCTCCTTACTATCTCGAGGCTCTTCCTCACTTCCGCACCTCTTCCTAGCACTCCTGATTGCCTGCAGCAGCATATTCAGAAACTCCACCCCCCACACCACAGCACACAAAATGCACAAGAGGGCTACAAAAAGTTGAAGGGAAAATTCCATCGTCTTTTTAAAATTTTTATTCGGAACTCCTACAGCTCTTAACACAATCCCTACATCTACCCATTGTGTCAAACATATCCATATGTATGTTGCCATCTTTTTCAAAACATTTTCTTGCTACTTGAGCCCCTGGCATCAGCTCCTCATTGTTCCCCTCCCTCCCCCACCCTCACTCCCCCATGTCCCCTTCATAATTTATACATTAGTCTTCTTTTCCCCAGGTCTTACACTGTCCACTGTCTCATTTCACCCTCTTTTTTTCTGTCTGTCGCCATGGGAGAGGGGCCATATGCCGATCATTGTGTTCGGTACCCCCTTACTCTCCCCCTACACCTTTATCCCTCTGGTATTGCTGCTCCCTAGTCAATGGGACACCCCCTGACAGCAGGGCCTCAGAAGAGAAGAGCAACTCAGGGTGCAGGATTGCAACAACAAAACACACAACTTTCTTCTAGTTCTTTAATGCCCCTCTCCCCAATTACTATGACACCAACTCTCTTTTACAAACCTGGCTAGACCAGAACATGTATACTGGTACAGAACAGAGCTACACAGGGATTCCAGACCAGATAAACCCCTCAGACTCATTATCTTTTTAGTCCATTCTCTATCAATTTTTCTACACCCACTAATTTGTATGGAAGTTAAGAAAATGACAAAATTCAGATATTTAAGTCAACGTATTTTAAGTCAGATTCATACTTAGTGAGTACTGGTATCATAGTTTTAGAATCTCAAGATCAAGAATATTCTAAAGATCCTCTAGTGTAATCAATAATACATTTTCCCTTTGTCATACTTCTGCCGATATGACTTCCATTGAATCATCTTCACAGAAAGAAATCCTTCAACCTTCATTTATTCAATTCATTTTGCAACTCACACTGAAAATTTTGCCTCAGATAACAACAATAAATTATTTTACTGGTCTTATTGAGGAGGACAGCTTTTGTTCCTGAAAAAGAGTATATTTTTCTTGAACTCCCCAAGTGTCTGTAACATGCAGCTAAGATTTCGCTAAAGTAAGTACACTCCCCACTGCTTGTCTGTCAGTTTGTTGTGTCCTGGTGGTATGTGTAAAGCTAGAAGCTATGTCACTGGTATTTTAAATGTCAGGGTAACACACAGTGAACATGTTTCAGCAAAGCTTCCATACTAAGAACAGATGATGAAAAAGGAATGAGCTGTCAACTATGGAGGGATTAGCCACTGAGGACTTATGGATAGAATCAAAACACTGTCAGATATGGAAAATCTCATACTCAGAAGTAGACCATTGTCAGATATCATGCCAGAAGAGGAGGCATTGAAAATATTGCTGAAGAAGAGCTGCCCTCTCAAAGTAGGGTTGACGCTAAGGGCTTCAATGGATTAAGCCCTCGGGACATTCATTTGTTCCTGAGGCATGAATGAAAATGATAAACAACTGCAAGCACCAATTAACACGAGGAAGTGGAATGAACAAAGTATTCATCTGTGAAATTTGAAAGCCCTTAAAAATAAAATGGAACATAGGATCAATATTTCAGGCATTGCTGAGCTGAAATGGACTGTTATTGGCCATTTTGAATCAGAAAGTCATATGATTTACTCTACTGGAATGACACAATCAAGAGGAATGTTATTACATTCATCATCAAAAAGGACATTTCACAGTTTACACTGAAAAACAATGTTCTCTAAGGATTTCATCTATCTAGAGTCAAGAAAATCTAAGCAATACAGTTAATATTCAAATTTATGTACCAACCACCAAAGCTAGTGATGGACAAAAATGAAGAATTCTACCAATTTCTTCAGTATGAAATTGTCAACTGTACCATCAAGATACATTGAAAATTATTGGTTATTGGAATGAAATGGTTGGAAACAAAGAGGAAAGACCCACAGTTGGAAGATGTGACCTTGGTGATACAAATGAAGCCAGAGATCACATAATAGAATTCCACAAGACCAAAGACTTCTTCCTAGCATATACACCTTTTCAACAACACAAATAGCAACTATAAACTTGGATTTCTCCAGATGGAATTTATAGAAATCAAACTGACTACATCTAAGGGAAAAGAAAATGGAGAAACTCAATATCAGCAGAGACTGGTTTTCTAACAGTTCAAAAACTATTCATATATAAGTTCAGGGAAGGTAAGAACATTAACATAAACCCCTGGGGGCCAAAATACAACCTTGAATCTTTCCTACCTGAATGTTGACATCATCTCAAGAACATCTGACACACTGAACAAAAATGAGAAAAGACATATAGAACTATGGGATGGCATTAAGACTATCATCCATGAAATAAAAGCAGAAGTTTATTAAAAAGACAGGCAAGAAAAAAAAAGATCCGGCTGAGCCCTGGTGGCATAGTGCTTGTGTGCAGGACTGCGACCAATAGGGCGGATGGTTCAAATCCAGCAGCAACTCTCCAGGAACAAGGGTGGGCTTCCTACTCCCACCAGGGCAGTGATGCCACTAAATAAATAAATAAATGAATGAAAAAGAAAAGATCCTCTGGGATGTTAGAAGAGACTCTGAAACTTATTCTTAGTCATAGTCTAGCTAAGACACATGGAAGAAATAATAAATTCAAAGAGCTGAAGAAAAAATTTCAAAAAGCAGCTCCAGAAGACAAAGTAAAATATTAAAATGAAGTGTGCAAACACCTATAGATAGAAACTCAAAGAGAAAAAGACTGCAAGTATATCTTAAACTGAAAATCTAAAAAAAAAAATCCAAGCCTCATATTACAAGATTGAATGACTCGCTGGGTAAAATATTGAATGGTACAGTAAGCATCAAAAGAAGATGGGGAAAATGCCTACAGTCACTGTACCCAAAATAACAAGCCAACATTTGCCCATTTCAGGGGGTAGCATATAAGCCAGAAGTGATGATGCTGAAGGAAGACATGTATGCTGAAAGCATTACTTAAAAACAAGATGATAGTATACCAAGGTTCCAACAAGATAATGATGCTATGGAAGAATTCACTGATCTATTGCAGAAAATTCAGAAAACAGCTACTTGGTCACCTAACTGGAAGAGATATATTTTTGCTTCCATTCCAACAGAATACTCAACATTACAGAACTATCTCATTGATATCAAATACAAGTAAAATCTGACTGAAGATCATCCAACAGGATATTTGAAAGGAATTGACAGGATACGTGCCAGATTTAGCAAGGGGTGAGGAACGAAGGCTATCATCGATGATGTCAGATGGCTCTTGACTGAAAACCGAGAATAGCAGAAAATGTTTGCTTGTGCTTTTTTAAACAAAAAGATAATTTTATTGGAGATTCTTACAGCTCATCAGCTTCAGACAGCAATCATATCAAGCATATGTTGTATATATGTTAGCATCATTCTTTTTCTAAACATTTACTTTCTTATTTTATTTTATTGGGGGCTCTTACAGATCTTATCACAATCCATACATTATCCATTTTTTGGAACACATCTGTACATACATTGTCATCAGCTTTTTCAAAACATTTTCTTTCTACTTGAGTCGCTGGCATCAGCTCCGGCTATGTCTACTTGTGTTTTATCGACTATGTGAAGTCATTCCATTATGTGGATACATTAAATAGGTACACAGAGAGGATCCAACTCTGATACATACCTTTCCTAATTTTAAACAATGTAGTGTTCCCTTTCTCACATAATTTTAGTGGTTAAATTCTCACATCTAAATGTCAAGCAGAAGCATGCAAAATTCAGGGTCCAAAATCTGAAGCCAAATTTGTCTAACAGTCAAAGGTGTTGTTCTTGCTTCTACCAACACTTCTCCCAAGTAAATAAACAAACAGCAACAACAAAACATATACAAGAAAAAGACAAAAGGCTTTGATGGAAGTGTGATTTTAATCTTTGAACCAACCATACCCCCAAGATGAACAAAGGATGATGACTTAAGTTACACAATCCTGTAAGTCTAAAGATCCATGCATATCCTAATCACTTAATAGAGAACTTGCCCCAAAATAGGATCATAGTCACAATACAGAGACTAGAATCTGCAACACTCACAAAATAAATTATAGAAAATTAGTATATGGGGGCTGAGCCCCGGTGGTGTAGTGGTTGTGCACGGGACTGTGGCCCACTGGGACGGAGGTTCAATTCCAGCAGTGGGGCTGGGCCTCCTACTCCCACCACCAAGAGCAGTGATGCCAAAAAAAAATTAGTATATGGGTAGAAAAGTCATATTAAATATTCACCTACATCTTAATAGTACACATACCCTGACATAAACAATTAATGGACAAAGGTTGGTGAATGAAGTTCCAGGATGTGTTTAAATGTGAACCAGTTAGAGGACTTATTACAAATACTTTGCCTGTATAAATAGTCAAGAATAAAAATTCAAGATTCTGAGGCCTTATGATTGGCAAGAGAATCTACACACACACACACATACATGGATACATGTGCCTACTTGACATAAGGTTAGTGACTCTATTGTAATTTATAATAGAAATTCTTATGATTTTAAGAGGTTTACCAAAACATATTTTACTAATTTGGAGTTAAAACACATATCAAGTGAAATGAATATATTCCAGAAGAATGAAGAAAGGCACATTATTTTTAAAAAATAACAAAAAGTCCTATTCTCTTTACTCTGAATGTGAAACTCATATACCAGAGAGGACCTATTCCTAAGTATAGAAAATAAGACACCATCAAATGTAATCATAAATATCATACTTCTCATCAAATACCTACCATTGCCATCATTGTCAATGTATTATCCTTCCTTACTTTTTTTTCCTTGGATGATTTCCTAAACATAGAACAAGAGATATCATTGCTGATGTCAAAGAGATTATGGCTGTACACAAAGAAGACGATAAAGAGGTCTACTTGAGTTTTGATTGGCTAAGCAGAATCAGTACCAGACTAGTCCTACAGAGTTGGAGCTTGAGATGCCCCAAAAGTATCAAAGACATTTGATGGTACAGACCTTAATAATCTATGGATAACCTTGAAAAGAATGGGATTTCCAGAGCACTTCATTGTGCTCATGTGGATTTCTACATGAATCAAGAGGCAGTTATAGAAACAGAACAAGTGTTGGAGGAAGGCTTATTAACAACCTGCAGTAGGCAGATGACACAACCATTCTTGCTGAAAGCAATTGCTGATTAAGATAAAAAAATTGTAACCTTCAAGAAGACCAAAATCCTCACAACTGGACCTATAGGTAGCATCATGGTAAGTGGAGAAGAGATTGAAGCTGTCAATGATTATGTCTTGCTTGGATCCACAGTCATAGTCCATAGAAGCAGTATTCATGAGATCAAAACCAAGTTGCATTGGGTAAATCTGCTACACAAGACCTCTTTAAACTACTGGAGAATAAGGATGTTACTTTGGGGACTAAGGTTAGCCTGACACAAGCCATGGTATTCTCCATAGTATCAGATGCATGTGAAAGATTGATGTATTTGAATCATGGTACTGGAAAAGAATACTGGAAGTACCATGGACTGCAAAAAGAAACAAATTGACCTATATTGGAAGAAGGCCAGAGTACTACTCAGAGGCAAAGATGGCAAGTCTTCATCTTATATATTTTAGACATCATGTCAGAAGAGACCAGTTTCTAGAGAAGGGCATCATGTTCAGTAAGGTTGAAGGGCAGCAAATAAGAGGAAGGCCCCAATTCAGATGGACTGACACAGTGACTGCATCAGTGGGCTCAGACATAGGAAAAACTGTAAGGCTGGTGTAGGACTATGAAGTGTTTTGTTCTGTTGTGTTCAGGGTCCCTATGGGTCAGTGCCAACTCAAAGGCACATAGCAATAACAATAGCAAGACTAGTCCAGGGCATAACTGTAGAAAAGTCCAATAATTGCTCGCATATAAGTTCAGGCTAAAGTTGAAGAAAATTAAAACAAGTCCACAAGAGACAAAATACAAACTTAGATCTGTCTCACCAAACTTTGAGAACATCTCAAGGGCAGATATGAGACCTTGAATACTAATGACAGAACACCTGATGAGCGTGGGAGGGCATTAAGTACGTCACACATGAAAAAAGCAAAAGGTCATTAAAAAGACAGGAACAAAATAAAAGACCCTGAGGCTATCAGAAGAAATTCTGAAACTTGCTCTTAATCATAGAGTACCTACTGGATATGGAATTAAAAGAACTCAACAGAAAAAATTTAAGGAAGGTTGCAATTCTTGATTTTCATAGCAAATGCTTCAAGTCCTCCTCAATTTCAACAAGAAAGATTGTATCCTCTATATAGTGCAGTTTTTAATAAGCGTTCCTCCAATACCAATGCTGCATTCTTTTTCATACAATCTACTTCCTCTGATTACTTGCTCGGCATACTGATTGGATAAGGATGGTGAGAGGATACAGTCTGACACACACCTTTCTTGATGTTGAATCATGCAGAATCCCCTTGCATAATTCTTTTAGCAGTTCAAGGCTGCAACAATGGATGGGCTCAAACATAGGAACAGTGGGGAGGGAGGGGGTGTTCTGTACTGTTGTGCATTGAGGTCGCTGTGTGTTGAAACTGATTCAAGGTAACCTAACAACGATAAACTGTTGCTGTTGTTGTTATTATTAATGTAAAATAACATGAATGCAATATGAACCCACATAGGCACCGAAAAACCAAATGGTGAGTGTAATTGTATTAAATACTTTCGATGCAAAATAATAAACTCAAAATCCAAAGGAAACAAAAATTAAAATAGGAAAATGGTGTCCATATTTCATTATTTACATACATTCATAAACTGATGCTAATTTATATGGACAATTAATTGATAGTAGTATAAAAACAGACTTCAATAGTCTTTACTATTAATTAAAATTGTCTTTATATGTGGATTTTAAGGTTAGAAACTGGAAAGCTTCTCAAAAGGAAAAAGAATGTACATTCACTGCCCTGAGAGAAGGAAAAAGGAATCATTTGTAGAGTACATAATATATTTTAACATAATGAAGGAACAGATCACCCAAGGGGGGATATTTGAATACATAAATGAAGTAGAACAATGAAGAGGGTTAGGAACAAGTACAGTCTCTTAATAAAATGATAAAATTACAAATGCTAAAGTAGATTAAGAAGATAATAATTAGATGTGAGAAAAGAATCCATTTGGCCATATCTTTTAAATTTTACTTCTTTAGAAAGAACTATAAATTGTCAAATTTGCATTTTTAATCATTGCTTCTTAAGTCTTTTCAATTCCTTGAAATTTCTTACTAGATAACTGTCAGTAAAAATATGTGAAAGAAAATGTTTGGTACTGAATTTGAATATATTACTCACTTAATTACAACTTTCATGTAACAAAGATTTCCTGATGTATTCTCATCTAAAATTACTAGGTATATCCTGAATGAATCCAAATGTCTAATGAACTACAAGGTTTATTAGCATTCTTATTTTATTTTTAGCTTTATTAAAGCCCCTCTATTGTCCATCGACTTATAGTGTACATGTCATATAATAAAAAAGCAAAATTAAATTTAACTTCTTATGCAGCAGAATTTTCCTCAAGCAAATTAGGATCAGCATGACTATACTATTTCAAGACTACCCATTTTCAAATTGAATATTAAATATTTTTACTTACTATTACATTTATACTAATGTAAAAAGGGCAAAGAGTACAAAAGTTATCAATAGGCTTAAAAAATTATATGTTTTGAAGAAAACTGGAAACAATTTGTGTAGTTCAGTGGTAGCTTTACTGCTGAAATAAACACTTCCCTCATCTATTTATTAATGACTAAATTTATTACAGTGTATGATTCCTTTGAAATACCAATATGAATTCTTGAAGGGGAAACACCTTAAGTTATTTTCCAGAAAAGCATTTGAGAGCTTGGCCTAAGAGTACATTTTCCTAACTCACAGGTGAGACAAGTAGGAGAATGAAGGAAGGAAGACTACATGGAGGTGGTAGCACTGAAATCAATATTTTTCATTTTTCCTATTTATTGATATTTATTGAATCTCTTGATTTTTTTCAACTGAGCCTCTTCTCATTTAAACTATGATATTGGAATCAGAATACACTCTAAATACACTTGCACAACCGTGGTCTAATTTTGATCCAACCACATTTGCAAACAGAGGTCCTATTATGCACCAATCCTTTTTAAGGTGTTGAAGAGCAAAGATATCACTTTGAAGACAAATATGGACCTGACCCAGGCCATTGTATTTTTTCATGGCCTCATAGTCATGTCAAAGTTAGATGATGAGTTAGAAAGAAGAAAGCAGAGTTAATGCACTTGAATGATGATGTCAGCATAAAACTAAAGAAAGTATCATGGACTGCCAGAAGAACAAGTAAATCTGTGTTGGAAGAAGTAGTCCGAACTCTATATCACATATTTTAGATATGTTATCAGGAGACACAAGTCCCAAGGAAAAAACCATGACGTGTGGTAAAGAATTAGCAAATAAAAGGAAGATAAACAATTGGACTTTTGTAGGCAGTCCAAGGACTGCAGTGGTGGGTTCAAATGTAATAATGCTCTGAGGGTGACATAGCAACAGGCATTGTCATGTTCTGACAGAATGGAGCCACAGTATGTACAAGATCCCGAGTTAACTTTGTTGGGAGAGACAAATACAGGAAGGGCACAGTAGCTGAGTTCTTGGGAATTTACACTTTTGCAAGGGTCTGAAGCAAGTTAAAGATTCACTGATTCATACAGGCTGTGTAGTAAAATGGATAAAATGGATAAAAACATATATCCTAGAGCTAAACTTATGAATTTGACTCCAATTTACAAGTCATATGATGCCTTTGTAGCTCAAATTTTTGAAAACTGGTTTGCATATAAAAAAACACTTCATAAAGAAAAGCAATGCCTAAATAAATCAGGTAAGGATCCTACAACGTGGTTTTGTTTTTGTTTTAAGTATCAATGGAGTTCAAAGAAGGTCAAGGTGCCATTTCATGGTAAAAATCAAAAATGACTTTCCTAAGAACAATGACAGAATGCAGATAATATTGACCCCCTTTTTTCCACCCCCTACACAAATGGACTTTTTGTTTCTCTTCTCTTTTCTTTCTACCTTTTCAGAAAACACTTCTGCCATTCTGTCAGGTTTGCTTCCTGTGTGGCTAGTACACTAACTTCCTCTTTTCCCTCTGTTTGCTTTCTCCTCGGTCACAATGAGAACAACTTGAACTAAAACTGTCATTTTATAAGAAAAATATGTCAACATCCCACATACAGTTTTTGCAAAAATGTCAGGGTGAATTTTTATGATGTGAATGTCATGAATATCCTTCCCCGTTCATTTATTTTTAATATATGAAGAAGTAAGCTCTTGCCAGCTGAGGCAATAGAGAACATGAGATGAATGTAGTTTATATCATCGACTTGATTTTTCTAGGAGCGCAAGGATTCAACAAAATAGCCTGGAACACATGTAAACATTTTATCACACTACACAAAGTAAACTGGTAAAGCAATGTGTATAAATTATTGCAAATGTAAAGTTTTTTAAAACCACAATTTTAAAAATTATATTAACTATGGATTTGCATATTGGATTAACTTATCAATTCAATGGTATTAATTGAAACCGATTAAATATTAATTCATCACTAATAATTGAGCTTACTCTGAGGTGTTTCACAGGTGTTGGGATACTATGTAAGCAACAGAGACACAGGGTCAATTTTTAGGGGCCTTAGTGTTCTTAAAAAGAAAATAAGCATTAGCTCAAGAGCATACGACACTACTCACGTCATTGCAGTTGTGCATTTCCTAACTAAAGTGCCCTTGCATGAACTATTATGTTAATTTCATTTTCTTTATTACTTTCATCACTATGTGAAGTAGCCTTGTTTGTTTCCTCCTGAGTTGTCGCTTCCTCCTATTTTCCTTTCCAGAGTTTAGAAGAGTACATGGTAGTGAAGACACCCAGGAACTGCTGAATGAATGAATGAATGAATGAATGAAGCCAGGTAGGATGATATTTATTGAGATGGGACCTTTTCTAAGGACATCAAAATAGACTCCCTATGGAAACGGAGTTTGAGCAGAGTAATAAATAAATGCTAACTGCTTATTGCTTAGCCCACTGTGCCACAGGGCTCCTTCACTGGGAATTAATAAGCATTAACTTGAAGAATAGACATGGAAATGTATTAGACTAAGAAAATGCCACTTTTTAAAGCCTTGAGAAAGCTGAGGATGTAGCATAATTATGAAACCCATAGGTCAATGTAATTAAGGCCTAAAGAAAAATGGAAAAGCTGAATCAAGATGAACCTGAGAAAGCAGACGAGAGCTGTCCCACACTCCGTGTTCAGGCTATAGTAAGCACTGGGACCTTATCTTTCGCCACTGGGAAACCTGGGCAGCGCATTTAAGGATATTGAGCAATCACATTTGCTTCTTACAGTGTCTCTGAGGCTCCCACATATTAGATGCAGGTGAAAGAGTGAACATGGAGTGATGAATTAGGAGATAATGAAGCAGTTTGATGGAGATATAAAAGTATATCGCAACAAAAGAACTGGTGCAAAGAAATGGACAGAATTTAAAGATATGACTAAGTTTTAAAAGATTATGAGTAGGATGTGGAGAATTGGGTCAAAGTTTCTGACTCATGTCATTGAGTGAAGAGGGGCATTGCTTTCTCATAAAAAAGAATTGAAATATTAGCTAGTGGGAGATCATAGAAAAGTTGATATTTGGTCATTCTGAATTGGGGCTCTAATAGTTCATCCACATGAAGATACTGAACAGACAGGCAAAAGGAACCTTGATCTTGAGGGAAAGCACTGGGCCCAAGGAATGGAAACCCACTGTCGTTGCTATTGGATGGCCTATGAACTGATTGCAACTCAAAACAACCCTGGGCATATAACAGAACAAACCACTCTCTGGAGTTGCACCCCCTCTCCGTCGTAGTTATGAACAATGCCTCTTTGACAGGCACTGCATCAAGCTTTCTCATCAAGGGACTTCTTTGTTGCTGACCTTCTACTAAAGGAGCCCTCGTGAAGTGGTGGTTACTCATTGGACAGCTAAGTGGAAAGTCAGAAACTCAAAGCCACCAGCCATTTCTTGGAAGAAAGATGGGGCTCTCGACTCCTTTGTAGAGTTACAGCCTCAGAAACCCACAGGACGGTGCTACCTTGTCCTATAAGGTCACCATGAGCTGGCATCAACTTGATGGCAGTGAATTTGGTTTAGAGTTGGGTTTGCCAAACTTCATGCCCTTCTTCAGTGACTGGTCCTTTTCTGACAACATGTCCAAAGTATGTGACACAAAGGCTTTTCATTTTCCTTCATAAGGAGAACTTTGGCTATACTTCTTCCAAGATAGTTTTGTTCATTCTTCTGGCAGTCTATAGTATAGTTGATAGTCTTTGCCAATACCAATTCATCTTCAGCTTTCCTTATTCACTGTCCAGCTTTCAAAAATGTGAGGAGATTGAAAATATCAGAGCTATGGTCAAGCACCCCTTAGTCCTCAAAAGTGTCATTTTTGTCATTAACAATTTAAAGGAGTCTTTTGCTATAGCTATGCCCAATGCAATACATCATTGGATTTCTTGATTGCTGTTTCCATGGGTCTTGGTTATGAATCCAAATTAAGTGAAATTCTTGACAATGTCTATTTTTTTGTTCATCATGATGTCATAATTGGTCAAGTTGTGAGATTTTTTTGATTCACCTAAACACTATAAAACTAAAATAAAATTTTTAAAAAGCACCACAAATCATAAGAATGTGAGATGTGTCAACACCCCTCACTGACCCACAGCCCTACGGAGGGACAACACTGGGGACATAGTGCAGGAATTCTGCCCAATGTGACCCCAACACACCAAGGCAAAACACTAAGGACGTGCAACAGAACAGCAAGGGAAACAGAACAAGAAAGTCTCGAGGAAATACCAAAAATAGACTTTGGGACTAGGGCATGGCACTCCATCAGATTTGACTAGAAAACACTCCTATAGGTCAGCAAACAAACCGGGAACTATTTACAAGCTGTTCTTTTGTTGCTGTTGTCATTGTTTTTGTTGTTGTTGTTTTATTTTTTTGATGCTTTTATTGTCTTGGTTTTTTTTTTTTGTGCATATTACTATCTCTGTAGGTCTATCTTGATAGAATAGGTGGTGTAAAAAATCTGGAGGAGAAAACAACAGGACCAACAGTTCCGGGGGGGATATGGGAGAGGGGGAAGCAGGAGAAAGGAAGTGGGAGTTAACAAACCCAGGAACAAGACAACAACAAGTGATCCAAAATCAGTAGTGAGGAGGGTGTCAGTCGGCTGGTAGGGTTTAATCAAGGGCAATGTAACCCAGAGAAATTACTGAAATCCAAATGAAGACTGAACATGCTAGTGCAACAAGGTGAAATGAAAAAAAATAGAGAAAAGACTAGGAGGTAAATGGTACTTTTAGAGGTCTAAATATAGACATGTACATATGTAACTATATTTATATATGACGATGGAAATAGATCTGATGCATACATCAATAGGTTTAGTATTAAGGTAACAGAGAGGCGTTGGGCCTCTATTCAAGTACTCTCTCAACACAAGAACACTTTTTTCTATTAAACTGACATTCTATGATGCTCACCTTCCCGACACAATCCCTGAAGACAAGTCAGGTGCATAAGTAAATGTGGTAAAGAAAGCTGACAGTGCCCAACTATCAAAAGATATAGCATCTGGGGTCGTAAAATCTTGAAGATAAACAAGTGTCCGTCTAGCTGAAAAGCAACAATGCCCACAAGAAAGAAGCACACCAACCTGTGTGACCATAAGGTGTTGGTGGGATTTGGTATCAGACATAAAAAAATATATATCATCGTGAATGAGGGGGAGTGTGGAGTGGAGACACAAAAACCATCTGTAGGCAACTGGACATCCCTTTACAGAAGGGTCATGGAGAGGAGAAGAGACAGGTTGTAGTATAGCAACCATGAAGCATACAACTTTCCTCTAGTTCTTTAATGCTTCCTCCACACTATCTACCCCCACTATCATGATCCCAAATCTACCTTACAAAACCAGCTAGACCAGAGGATGTACACTGGAACAGATAAAAACTGGAAACACAAGGAATCCAAGACAGATAAATTGTTCAGGACCAATAATGAAAGTAGCGATACCAGGAGGTTAAGGGAAATGTGAGGTAGAAAGGGGGAACCGATCACAAGGAAATAAACCCCTCCCTCAGGGACAGACAATAGAAAAGTAGGTGAATGGAGACATAAGACAGTGTAAGACATGACAAAGTAATAGTAATTTATAAATTATCAAAGGTTGATGAAGAAGGGGGAATGGAGAGGGAGGGAGAAAATGTGGAACTGATAACAAAGGCTCAAGAAGAAAGAAAATGTTTTGAGAGTGAAGATGGTAACAAATATACCAAATGCGCTTCACACAATGGATGTATGTATGGATTCTGATAAGAGGTGTACAAGCCTCCAATAAAATGATATTTTTAAAAAAAGAACAGTATCACAGATTTGACAAGTGTAAAAAATAATGTGAAAACACAAGCATAAAATAATAACACAGGGCTGAGACTGGGGCTTAGTGGTTGAGTGCGGGACTGTGGCCCACTGGCTTGGCAGTTCAAATCCAGCAGCAACTCTCCAGGAGCAAGGCTGGGCCTCCCACTCCCACCAAAAGGCAGTGATGCCCCCCCCAAAAAAAGAAAATAATAACACATACAGAGTTTCTTCCGAGAAACTGCGTTGAAATGGACAATGTTAAAGAATATTTATGGATTTCAATTGACATAAAGCTTAATTCAGAGAAAGAATTGCTCATTTCAAGGCAACTCATTATTTATAAAAATAAAATCTTATCAGGATCCCTAGTGATGTAGTGGTTGTGGATTGGGCTGCAAACAGCAAGTAAGAAGTTTAAAACCACTAACCACTCCAAGAGAGAAAGACTAAGGTTTCTCCTCCTCTAAAGACTGAAAGGGGAGCTGATATCAAAGTGTGCAAGAAGAAAATATTTTGAAAATGATGGCGGCAGCAATTGTACAATCGTGCTTGATCAAAGTGAACTATGGATTGTTATTATATCTGTCAGAGTTCACAATAAAATGGCGGGGGAGAAGAGTTATAGTCTGGGAAAGCCACAGGTTCAGTTCTGGTCTATCCTTTAATGTCGCTGTGAGTCAGAATTTACTCAATGATAGTGAGAGGTTTTGTGCTTTTGGTGTTATCTTAAATTTGCTTATTCTATTCCCTTTCCAACATCCTAGATGTGACAGTGGATCATGAAGTTTAAAATAATTATTTTCTCTCTTCTATTCTCCTCATTATTTATAAAACTCATTATTTATAAAAATAAAATCTTATCAGGATCCCTAGTGATGTAGTGGTTGTGGATTGGGCTGCAAACAGCAAGTAAGAAGTTTAAAACCATTATGTAATAGATTTATTCATTAAAAATAAGCAGTACCTATCAGTCAGTGTTGATTATATAGAATCACAGAAATTAGAAATGCAAGCTTTATTAGGTGTCATTGAGTTCAATTTTACTTCATCACCAGAAGCCCAAAGTCAGTAAAATCCCCAATGACACATACTTATATGATAAAGTACTAACTACAATGATTTAATACTATTTTTAGTTCAAATCAGTACTTTACCAATTTTATTCACTAATTCCTCTTTGTTTTGTTAGGAAAGGGTAGGTAGAATTTGCCCCAAGTAGACATTACCTAAGGAGCGCTGATGATTTACTGGATTATTCTTTAGACTGCTATCATAAGGTTTGCAGATCAAAACCACCAGCGACTGTCCAGGAAAAAGATGAGACTTTAAAGAGTTCTGTAAAGAGTTCTGTAAAGAGTTACAGCTCAGCAACTCAAAAGATCATGCCGAAAATAAATACCTGAATATATCAATCATAACACTTGGGAAAAGTAAAAGCAAAACAAACCATCGGATATAAGAAAGAAAGAAATAATAAAGATCAGGGTAGAAATAAATGAATCTGAAAGTAGCAACAATAGGACAAAAACCCACAAGAAGCCATTTCTTCAAAAAGATGAACAAAATTGATAAATCACTGACAAATCTAACAAAGGGAAAAAAAACAAGAAAAATCTATGAATAGAAATAAGGTGGTTGATATGACAACAGAACCAAGTGAAAAAAATTTAAAGACAATATCATGAAAAAAATGTACTCCAAAAAATTTGAAAATCTAGGAGAAATGGATAAATTTCTAGAAATGTTTTACATATCCAAATTACTAAAGAATGGTTAGGAAATTTCAACATGGATAAACAAAAGATCTGATAGATCTTTTGAAACAAAAGATAGAAACAAAAGAAATAGATAAAATATCTCCCACACCAAAAAGTCTTGTTCCAGGTGGTTTCACTGGTGAATTATATCAACCACTTAGAGCACAATTAATATCAATTTTATATACACTATTTCACAATATACAAATGGAAAGTATACTATCAAACTCATTTTATGAAACAAGTACAACTCTGATACCTAAACCAAGCAAAAATATCATCAGAATTGAAAATTACAAATATCTCTAATAAATATAGATGTCAAGACCTTCAATAAAATCCTAACCAATAGAATTCAATCTAGCATCTGAAGCATACAACTTTCCTCTAGTTCTTCAATGCTTCTTCCTCCCCACTATCATGATCCCAATACTACCTTACAAATCCAGCTAGACCAGAGGATGTGCACTGGTACAGATAGGAACCAGAAACATGCGGAATCCAGGACAGATGATTCCTTCAGGACAGTGATGAGAGTGTCAATACCAGGAGAGTGGAGGGAAGGTGGAGTAGAAAGAGGGAACCGATTATAAGGATCTACATACTTATACCCTCTTCCCTGAGGTACGGAAAATGGGGAAGTGGGTAAAGGGAGACATCAGACACTGTAGAATATAACAAAATAATAATAATTTATAAGTTATCAAGGGTCATGAAGGAGGGAGAACAGGGAGGAAAGGGGAAAATGAGCTAATACCAAGGCTTTAAATAGAACACAAATATTTTGAGAAGGAGGAGGGCAACAGATGTACGAATGTGCTTTCATACAATGGATGGATAGATGGATTCTGATGAGTTGCATGAGCCCCCAATAAAATGGTTTTTAAAAAAAGAAAAGAAAAACAATCAAAGTCATTCACCACATAAACAAAATAAAGAAAAACTGTATGATTCTACCGATTGATGCAGAAGTCATTTAATAAAATTCAACCTCCATACCAATAAAAACACTCAATAAGTATGTGCACATAGATTTGTTTCCTATTATAATATGTAAATATATTCACCTCTGTACATCCCTGTATTTAGACCTCTCTAAATGCCCTTTACCCCACCCCCCACCCAGTTCTTTCCTCTATTTCCTTTTACTTTCCTCTTGTCCCACTATCATGTTCAGCCTCCATTTGGGTTTCAGTATTTTCTCTCTGTTACATTGCTCTTAAACAATCCCTATCAGCTTGTCACTGATTTTGAATCACTTGTTCTGTTATCTCTGGGATGGTCACCACCACCTCTTTGCCCCCTCCTCCCCATCTCCCATGTCCTCCACCCCAACCCCCTGGAACCATCCGTTCCATTGTTTTCTCCTCCAGACTGTTCATCCAGTCCATCTTACTGAGATAAATCGCTGCTGCACAACATGTACAAAAAAAGACATCCTAAAATGAAACGACCAAAGAAAACCAAATGAGGATAAAAACCATAACGAAAAAACCCAATGTCCAAAAGATATATATAAATAAGTTAAAAATAAAAATAATAACAAAACAAAAACCAGTAAATAGTTCAAGTCAGTTCGCTGACCTCCAAGAGTGTTCCCCGGTTGAGTCCAAAGGGGTGCCAACCCTGGCTCCAAAGTATATCCTTGGCACTCTCCCTGGAAACTCCATGCTTTGTTGCACACCTTTAGTGTTTTGCCACGGTGTGGTTGGGTCAGACAGGGTACAATCCTGACCTTGCTTCTCCATTTTTGTCCCCATAGGGCCTTGAGTCAGCGAGGGATGCCATGTTTCATAGTGGGGCTGGCCATATGGCCCTCTGTGCATTGACTGTTCTGAGTGGAAATATCGTCCTGAAGGCTCGGTGGTCCAGGATGCACTCCATTCTCTCTTCCTTTCCCTTCACTTGTTCTTGTGTGCTCTGGTCAGGCATGTCCCACTCCTCACGCTGCAACTTCAGTGCTGTCCTCCATGGCAAACTCCCCTGAGGGGGGAGGCAGCTGTCTATGAAGTTGGGATTGGTGTTGGGCCCTCAGACCCCTCCACTGGCTCCCTGCTCCATGCCATCTCTTTGCATTCACATCCTCAGTGGAATCATGTTGTACATGTTCTTTTGCACTTAGCTTACTTCACTTAGCATCATTTCCTCTAGTTCTTCCCATGTGGTGAAGCAACATTCTTTTACAGAGGGGTCACAGGGAAGAGATTAGCCAGTCAAGGTACAGTGCAGTAACATAAAATATGCAACTTTCCTCTAGTTCTTAAATGCTTCCTCCCACCTATTATCATGATCCCAATTCTACCTTACAAATCCAGCTAGACCAGGGAATGTACACTGATATGGATAGGAGCCAGAAACATGGGGAATTCATGACAGATGATCCCTTCAGGACCAGCAGTGAGAGTGCTGATACCAGGAGGGTGGAGGGAAGGTGGAGTAGAAAGGGGGAACCAATTGGAGGGATCTACATATAACCTCCTCCCTGGGGTACAGACAACAGGGAAGTGGGTGAAGGGACCCACTAGACAGTATATGATGTGGCAACATAATGATAATTTGTAAATTATTAAGGGTTCATGGGGGAGGAAGAGTAGGGAGGGAGGGGAAATATGGGAGCTGATGCCATGGGCCTAAATGGAAGGAGGATGTTTTGAGAACGATGATGGCAACAAATGTGCAAATGTGGACTGCATACAAATGATTATGATAAGAGTTGGATGAGCCCCCAGTAAAACGATATAATTTTTAAAATAAAAAAGAACATAACTCAAAAGAAAAAAAACACTCGATAAAATGAATATAAATGGGAATCTTTTCAAGATAATAAAAGCCAAATATGTGCACCTTACTTAATGGAGAGAAATTAAAATCATTTCCTGTTTGATAAAGTTTCCTTTTATGAACACTTTTATTTATTGTAGTCCTGGAAGTTTTAGCCAGAGCCACAGGCAACAAAAAAATTATAGATATCTTGGTTGTATGAGCCCCCAATAAAATGACTTAATAGTAATAATAATGTGTCAGGTAAAGGGCAAATAACCTAAATCTATACAAAACTATATCTTAACAAGAAAAATACCAGCAACCCAATCAAAAAGTAGAAACAAGACATAGGCAATTTATCAAAGGTGACATCCAGGTTGCCAACAATCATATGATGAAGTCACCATGATCATTGATATAAGAGAAATAAAAATTAAAACAACAATGTGATATCACTACCCACAGACACTTTCAGGTGTTGGAAAGGATGCAGAGAATAGGAATGCTTTTCAATGGGTGGTGGACCTGTAGAATTGTTCAACCACTATGGAAATCAGTATGGGACATTCTTAAACAAAAGCAAATCCAGGTATTATATGATTCTGCAATTGTTCTACTGAGTATATATAAATTAAGAATAAAACAGAAACAATCATATGCACACCCATGTTTATTGAAACAATTTCCATACTAGCAAAATCAGGGAAAGACCCCAAAACTTCAATTGTGGAGGCCTAGATAAAAGAGTTCTGGTACATTCATGCTGTGGAGCATTAAGCATCAATTAAAGAAAACAATACCAATGACAATCCTCTTAAACACTGTAAGACATAAGCAAAGCAAAAGAACATTAAGCTTAGCAAGTCAATCATACAAAGATAATTATTTAATAATATCATTTTTATAAGGAAAAACAAAGAAAGAAAAATATGGTTTACATCAATATACAAGGCTTTGATGAGCACAAGCAGGCCAAGGACAGAACTGGAACAGGGAGAGAGGCAGGATAGGGTTTGGATGGGAGAAGGAGAAATGGGGAGGGGAGGGGTGACCACATATATGGAGGGTTTAACAGGATATTGCTGTTGATTTTATTTCTTGAAATAGGTCATGAAATATATATAGTATGTTTCTTCAAACACCAAAAATAAATCCCTCCAGATTCCAAGCCTCAAACATAAAGAGTGCTCTGAGTGACTTTAAAAAGGGAGGAGGGAGAAAAACTAAAATTGAAATGGACTTAGCGTCTTCAGCGACAAACAAGTTCACCTCAAAAAAAAAAAAAGAAGAAGCAATTCTACTCTGTTGGGATGGTCACTGTGAGTTGAAACCGACTCAATGGCAGTAAGTTTGGTTTTGATTTTTTTGAGACATTGTCATAACTAAGCTATGCCCCCCTGTAAAAAACCTTCACTTTATCACCAGAACTAAACTAACTTCCTGCTTATCTTTTCAAGGCTACTGGCAATCCACATTATATAGTAAATCTATTTAAGAGAGTGTACCGGTGACCTTCAATTGAGGGCTTACCTTCACTCTTGTCTATATGAAATCATATTTCTCATGTTTCCTTGCTCCAGTGTAAAGTAAAATCTACATTTCTGCTCTGGGCCAGTCTGTAGTCTTCTTTAATCCATAATATCAAGTATACTATAGAAAATCCCAGATCTGTCGTCTTTTACCACTAAACAGGGATTTGGCTTTTACTCTCCAGAAAACTCACTGATTATAAAAAGGGTCTATAAATGCTGTATATTCTAAAAATGGATTGTGAACATATCTTTAATTTCCTCTTGGAGTTTACCATATTTGCTTCTTGTTTCTCAACATGACCTTTGGAAATTGCAATCCTCATTTCATGAGCAGGCATAATTATTCTCACTTTAATAAAGAAATTTCAGAAATGAATTTAAATATTCTAATAAGTAATCACTATGGACACTGGGGATTAGAAAGGAATCTGAAATAAGTATGCCTCAACATTCACCATGTAAGTTTAAGGACTGATTATGACAAGAGAAATCAGGCATATGTTTTAAAGTTTACTCCTTTTCTCATCGTCACAAATTGAATAAAATCGGACTCCAAGAAGACTCAACGCCATCTTGAGTTAAATGCAGTCTTAACTCAGCCCACTTCCGCACTTACTATTAATCGGCTAATATGTCCCTTAAAAACGACAGCCTACATCTATCAATCTTTACCTTCGTTTTTCCCAGACCTGCAATATTCTTACCCTCAATCTTTATTTACATGGAAGAATGCCCTCATCCTGTGTCTCTCTCAGATCTCTCCTGTTACTCTGCACAAAACTGATTATCTAAAAAGTCACTATTTTTTCTCTTTCTCCATTAGATTGTACACTACACAAAGGAAGAGGCCTTACTCCTATTTTACTGCTAGCTCCTCAGACACATAGAATAGTAACTAGCACATAACTGTTACTCAATTCTATGAAGCGAATATAAAATTGATATACATACTCCTCACTTATTGCCTAACTTGTTATCTGACATTTCATATTTACAACATTAATCTTGTGAAATTGCTATCTGAATATTTTGCACATTAAGGACATCTGGCAGTCATGATGCTGACTCATAGCAAGCCTAAAAGACTTGGTAGGACAGCCCCTGCCCCCCTGTGAGTGTCAGCCCCCCACCACCACCCCGTGAGTTCCAAGACTCTCCTTATTGATGGAGTGGCTGGTGGTTTTTCATCGCTGACCACTACACCACCAGGGGGTCTTTTTTTAGTTTGTTAGTTTGGGCAGCCACACACATGAAGGGGTGAAGAAAGACCAACACTGGCTGAGTCAGTGAAGGTTACATGTCAACTTGACTGAACCCTGAGCCTCAGTGGTCTGGCAGTAATAAAAGCATGTCATCATCTAACGTTTTGTGATCTGAGATGGTCATCTTTCATATCTGCTTCCATTATGCTTACATTCTACATGACTATATGGTCTTTATCAGCTACTAATGTCAATAATTGAGGAGTGCCTATATTGGCCTAAACCAAAGGTACTCAAAGCTTATTTTCCCTACAACCCCTACTCAAAAGAAAATAAAAGAATACTCAGAACACCCCTGGTTAATGTCAATTAAACTATTTTTGTACTATAGCCTATAATCAGAGTAAAGCATAGACACCCATTTGTGCATCTTTCCTGGATCACTCCAGCACCCCCAGGAGAAGTATAGCCCACTTGGTTAAATATCTATCTAAACCTTGTACAAACATTTTATTCTCTCAAGTCTATTGTTTACATGGTGGCTAGAAATTATACAGAAATAAAATCTTAAAATGTAATTTTTTAATTCATAAGGCCAGGAGAAAAGCCAAATTATACCATTATAAAACTTCAGTTGGTCTTAAATGTATAGGACACTTAGTGCAGCTTCTTTTTCTTACACAGGAGAGACATAAAATATAGAAAAGATAATGATTTATCCAAGATTGTAGATATGTTTACTATGTTTGTGGAAAATAAGTTACTATAACAGATCATTGATGAAATATTTCAGGTACTAACATGAAATTTGCTTCACACCAATGAAAAAGGATTCAATATTATAATCAAAGTTAACATTATTACCACTATTACTTGTACTATACTTCTTTGTGGCTATGACATCTATATATTTCTCAATACATGATTCCCAACATGTGAACAAATGTGAAACACACACACAATAAACCATGAAAAACCAACTAGATTGATCTAGTGAATCAGATAACTAAACACTACCAACTCTTTATCAACTGATAGATTCCTGCCTGTTCAAACAATCTGGCAATAAAAAATAAAGATTACAGTCCCAAACAGTTGAATCAGCATTTCTATGAAAGGCATAATCATATATTATGGCACTGATTTTATTATTAAATTCTGTTGTGTAAGCAATCAGACCAGTGGAGCCTGAACAGATGATTTACAGAAGATAATTATGAGTCAGTCAATCCATTTAGAACCCTTCTATCATTAGGTGTCTGTATTGAGCTGCTTCTCTGTTTCATTCATTTCTCTCAGGGAGTCTTGTGAAATGCCATACATGGCCCAGTTGATATTTTTGGCAATTCTCAAGAAGTCAAAAAGCTTTACAGTTAGAATTAATTTAGAGTTTAAATAAACCTGAAAACTTTGGTTTTGCTATGAAGACTTCGCTTTACTCAAACTTACGTCACCCAGATGATGACCTATCTAACATTTTAAAATATTCACAACTAAATTTCCTTTAATATCACTTAGGTACTAGCAATATACTTTGTGGGATGTCTTCCTCATTACATAACCAAAAAAAATCATTAAGAGTGGGTAGAGGATAAAATATTTGGGGCATGGATGTTGGCACTGATTAGTAGCTTTAAACAGTTTGATATCAATTTGATTATCTGAAATGTTAATCCCCATCTAGCTTACAATTAAAATTGTTTAAAAAAAAGGTCCTTTACATGCTATTTTAGTTTGAAGGAAAAACAAAAAACAATCAAACAAAGTACACTCTCACTCATTTTATTGAATTGTAACTTTCCTAACTACAGTGGCACGCTCAAGTTATTCTCTAAAATGATAGCTTAAATCTCTTTGTTTTAAAAAAGTTTCACAATATTTATATAATGTATGCTATATTTTATATAATATTAATAATTCAAGAGGTGACTAAGGACAAGTAACTCTCTTGGAGTGGAGTCACCCACGGTGACATGGACAGAATACAGCCAGGATCTCCCTTTGTTGTTGGGGCAGGACTCAAGGAAAGAAGAAACAATTGCAAAACATCTGCTAATAATCAGAACTTGGCATTGTGTGAAGTATGAATCTGGGAAAATTGGAAGTCACCAAAAATGATAGCAATCTGAAATGGACACCTTGAAAGACAAAGTAAAATACTATAATGAAATGTGCAAAGACCTAGAATTAGAAAATCAAAAAGGAAGCACACACTCAGCATGTCTTAAACTTAAAGAAAAAACACAAGCCTCAAGTTGCAAGATGATATGGGAAAATATATAGAACTTTGCTGAAGCCACAAAGGAAATCAAAAGAATACACAGTCACTGTAACACAAAGAACTAGAGAACTAGTAGATAATCTAATATTTTAAGAGGTAGCATATGAGCCAAAACCAAGAGGGCTAAATATAGAAGTTCAAGCTTCACTGAAAGCTGTAGCTAAAAATAAGTTACCAGGAATTGATGCAATAGCCACTGAAATGTTTCAACAAGCTGAGGAAGCACTGGGAGCACTTACTGATCTATGCCAGGAAATCTGGAAGACATCTACTTGGCCAATTGACTATAAGAGATCCATATTTTACACACTCCATAGTAAGGTGACCCAACAGAATCCTCAAACTATCATACTATTATATCATAGTGATAGCATACTATCACTAACAATACATGCAAGCAAAACTGTGCTGAATATCATCCAACCAGAGTTTCAGTAGTACATTGACAGGAAGTTGCCAGAGGTTTCTGGCTGCTTCAAAAGCAGATGCGCATCAAATAATATCATGATCGATTTCAAGAGAATTTTGGAGAAAAGCAGTGAATATCAGAAAGATAATTATTTGTGTTTTATTGACGATGCCAAAGTATTCAACTGTGTGGATCAGAACATACTTTGGATAGCTTTCAGAAGAATAAGAATCCCAGAATACTTCATTGTACTCATGTGCAACCTCTACATGTATCAAGAGGAAAAACAAGGGAATATTGCATGATTTAAAATCGGGAAAGGTTTACAACGGCGTTGTGGCCCCTCACCACTTGTTCAACTTGTCACTTCAGAAAATCATCAGTGAAGCTGGACTACATGAAGAAGAATATGGTGTCAGGATTGGAGGAAGGCTTATTATTATTACTTGTTGAAAGTGAGAGGTATTTGAAACAGTGGTAATGAAGATCAAGGATTACATTCTCCAGCATGAATTATACAAAGAAAAGCCTCACAGTTGGACTAAGAGTTAAGAGGACAAATGTAGAAAAGATTGAAGTTGTCAAGGATTTTGTCTTGCTTGGATCCATGATCAATGCTCATGGAAGCACCAGTTGAAAGATTCAAAGATCCAGGGCTTTGAGTAAATCTGATGCTCAAGATCTCTTTAGAGTGTTGAAAACAAGGATTATTTTTGAGGACTTAAGCATGTCTTCCTGACCCAAAACATGCTATTCCCAATCACCTCGTATCAATTTTAAAGTTGAACACTGAATACGGAGACTTATGTGTTTCCTTGCAAGGCAACCTGACCAAAATGCATTTGGAAGGCCTAGAACTAAGAACTCCCCAATAATGATGCCATTCGAATTGTGGTGTTAGCAAAGAATCCTGAAAGTACCATGGATGAAGAAAAGGACAAACTGACCTGGCTTGGAAGAAGGACAAACAGTGCTTTTTAGGGATAAGGATGGCAAGACTTTGTCAACAATTCTAGGGCCATGTTGTGAGCAGAACCCAGATCCTGGGGAAGGACATGCTAGAGACAGCAGAAAAGAGGACAGCCATCAATGAGATGAACTGACACAGTGGATAGCACCATGGGCTCAGGCATAGGAATGTTTGTGAGGGTGGCGCAGGACTGTGCACTGTTTTGTTCTGCCGTGTGTAGTAGGGCCGCTATGGGTTGGAATCAACTAGATGCCACCTAATCACAACAACAATATATCGCAATAGATGAATTTTATCTTTTGACTAAATCTGTGGTGAGTTTTGAGTATTTTAAAAACCAACACATTCAGAGCGTATGTTGACAAAGGGGGATACAGAAAAGAAGCATTACCTTCTCTTTCCCATTAGGTGATGGAGTTGTGTGGCCCAGTAAATATCTAGTGAAAAGATGGGAATGGCTTGTGAAGCCAGGTCTTCCTACATGTACCAGAACTTGGCCAAGCTCAATGGTAAAATCCCCCACCCCTAATTTCCCTAAGGGAGCAGTACAATTGGAAAGTATAAGGTAGTCCTTACACTTTACAAACGTACTTAATATGAAATAGTGAATTACACTCAATGCTTCATGGAATGGCAGGTACATACACAATAGAGTTCAGTGGTTAAAAATACATATTCTGGACTGAGAGGGGCGTATACACAAATTCCAGCCTCCAGAGACCAGTGAACTGCACAATCCTTGGGAAATGATCTAATGTCTCTATGCCTCAGCATCATTACCTCTGAAAGGAAAATAATAGTATCCACTTTGTAGCATTGTTATGCAAATTAAATAAGCACAGTAGGCCTTCAGACAACAAGTAATTATTTTGTGCAGCAATAACAGCACCAATGACTTTAAGTACTTCTGGCAATAACTGAAGATATTAGTGGATAACTGCACATAGCCACTAGTGTGCACTCAGTGATTTTAAATAGAACCATGGCTTTTCCACCCACTTACCACTCAGATACAAAGAGGGGTAAAGAGATAACATGAACCACGCAACCCATCCCTTGTTTTAAAGGGTTTTCTAATTAGCACATTAACTTCTTACAAATGCACAATTCATAAAAACAAACTGTTATCTCAGACATTGATAACTTGAGTGATTTTATGAATGCAAATGTGTTACAAACTCATTGTAATTAGACATAATTAAGAATTGCCTAGCTAATTGATTTGTTTTCTCCTGATGCTTAGACTCTTGTTTCATAAATTTCTCATTTTAACAAGGAGATTACATTATAGCATTAATTAAATCCTTAATATTTGGGGTCAGTGTTTAATTTTCATTAAATAGGTCCAATATTATCAAACTAAATCTCAAAAATAATTCACTCCAAAAATGTTTTCAATCTGTCTTCCAATCATATATTAAGTACCTTTTTAAAATCTTCATGTATCTGAATGAGCATGGCTCTATTTCAATAAAACTTTATTTATGGGCAAAAAAAATCTTCATGCATCTTTAAAAAGTATCATGAAATCTATCCCTCCAGGAAAATCTAATTGCACAGAAATTTCTTAAATGGTACTCAAAATTATTATAATAAACTAATTCAGTTGCACTTGGGGGGAATTCCTAATAAATAGAACTAAAAACAAATTCAGAGCAATCCTGAGGATGCAGTTAAAAAACAAAACATTTAGTCCAAAATTCAATTTTACATCTAAAATGATTTTCCACATGAGGCTAAAAAATTGGAATATTTTCTAAATAGAATTAACCATTCTGAATACCATTCTCTTGCATCAGTTAGTTGGAATTGTTGTAATAGCATAAGAACTGGACTTAAGACCTACATGAGAATTACCAGAATTAGTACAAAAGATTTCTAAAAATATCCAGTGAATCAAATAGCTCACTCATATTCAAGCAATTAAACTTCTTAAGTATAATACAACCCATCCAGATCACTTCAAGGGAAATAATTACTCCTTCATATGTAAGCTACATCATGCTTAAATTATTCTAAGAAAAAATAATGGGAAATATGATTTCTAATATTCTAGTTGCTATTCTTTCTTCCCTTGAAATGAAGCTTTCCAAAATAAGAAGTAAACCTGTTCTTTTATGAAGTGATAGTTTTACACTATCTAAGATGCCCTTCATTTGTAATAAGGGGCTGAGTAACTTAAAAAAAAAAAAAAGTTAATACCAGGCTCCATAGCGCCAAATAATTGGAAGAACTCTAGCCCCATCGTGTGGACAAAAATATCATATTTAGAGAGATGCTTTGATTCCATTGGATCTTAAGATTGAAAGGTAGTTGAATTTCTTAGCCACAAACTTTAAAGTCTTTCAATGATGTATTATTTTTAAATGCTTTAAGCTTGAAGTTCCACTAGACAGAAAAGAACTCTATTATACTATAGGAATAACAGACTACAAAATTTA
The DNA here is from genome assembly GCA_004026705.1 of Nesogale talazaci. Taxonomy (NCBI): domain Eukaryota; kingdom Metazoa; phylum Chordata; class Mammalia; order Afrosoricida; family Tenrecidae; genus Nesogale; species Nesogale talazaci. The sequence continues at coordinate 68,730 of PVJH01005806.1, forward strand.
GGTGATTTATGCTTGAATATAATATGAATGATGCAAAATGTAAGGCTAATGTCAATAATTCAGGATCCAGGCAGGGCGGGGGCTGGGGGGGTGTATGATGATTAGCGCTCAACAGTTAAAAAGGAATAGCAGTTCCAACCCACTTTCTCTTCCAGACCATATGCTCCCATAAAGATTACCCCAAACATCCAAACCATACCCACAGACATTGTGTTCATGCCGACTTTCTAGGACCCTGTAAATTTTTAGGGTCAGACAAGCTCATCTCTCCTCGGAGGTGGGTTCACACTTCTAACTTTGTGTTAGTAGCTCAATGGGGAAACCTTTATGCCACCAGGCAAGAGAAGCCTTTGAGAAGCTTTACTTTGTCAAATAGGGTCTCTAGGAGTCAGATCCAACTCCATGGAGCCTCAAAACAATTTATTGTCATAATTAGATGTGACCTTGGAAACATAGAGGGATGGGGAGCAGGACAAAGTTCAACAGCTTGAATTTTCCATACTTCTTTTCAAAGGAACAAAAAGAGAGAGAAAGAAGGAGAGCCTTTACATGACTGAGTCACAGTATCGAACGTAGGAAGGAAGCATATCCCTTAATACCTATAATTAAGGAGGGAATTGGAAAAATGAGATGAGAAAATTGCTTTGGGGAATCAATGTAGCACATATCTTCTTCATTGTAGTTAATTAAGATCCATTCACAGTCCATAATGTGCCATGCACTTGCTAGGTACAGGGAGTCAAAAGGTGGACAATATACATGATCCTTCAAGTAATTTAGAAATATCAAGCGGAGAAAATACTCAGAAAGTTGCGTCTTAGACTCACTAGAGGCTGCAACCATCCATCTGGGGACTTCCCCCTCCATCTTCCTGCGTCTTGGTTCACCGGCACCTGCTGCTACACGTGTCTAGAGAGGCTCCAGTGTACCATCTGACCCACAAACGAACTTGGATGGACTTACCTACGTCTACAGTGATGTGAACCATATCTTTATAGAAACCTCTCTCCACATAAGGGCTTTGCAGGCAAGTGGCACTGGCATTTCTTCTGCAATGGATCCTGCCTACTGCAACAGGGCATTTCTATTTTTAGAAGCTACTCAAATTGGAGTCTTTTGTTATGGCATTCCTAGGAAACTAATATAAAACGAAACAGGATAAAGCCGGAAAGAATCAATATGATTGAAGATAAGACAAATCTTCCAGTATTTCCTTGCCCTTCCCTTATCTTCAACAACACATTCTTCGCTCAACTCTCAGCTCCCACACACACCTGCTTGCATTTTTTTATGTACAACATACAGCTTGATTACATAAGAGTAATTTAAAATCCAAATCCTTTCTCCTTTGACTAATTTTTATTTCTGTTTTGTTGGGCTAACTTTAGGGCATTGAAATATGGAATGTTATCCTCTTGGTCATCACGGTGTTTCTTATTATCTATATTCAAGCACTACACACTCATTTAACTATTATGCTCGACAGCAAAAAAAAAAAAGTATAAACATTTAGCCAACAAATGGATGAAAATCTCTAAGAAAACACTGCTAGGCAAGAAGTTCAGTATATCCTGTGAGTTGGAATGCCAAAATTGCAAAGTTTATCGATATGCGATTGCTCTAGGTGTACAGATCAAGGAGCTGATCCCAGCAAGGGTATTTTTACGGGAGGGCCAACACTTTTATTAAATGGTTTGCAAAGAAGAAATGCTTCAGCAATCATGAAGTAAAGGGCGGGGGGTGGGGGACAAGGGCTGGAGCTTGACATGAAACCACCACACTTTTATGGTTCTCTATAAAGTCAAGGAGTTCAGTACCATATATATAATGCAAGGCCAACAGAGGGGAGAGTCATTATAGCACACTGGAAAGTTCTCCAGTTTAAAATGACATTCAGACTTGTTCTGATGTGCTGAACATGAAGTTATAACACAATCTATTCTTTTGATTAAAGGAGATAAGAACACAAAAGATTCTGGCCACAGTATCTGATACTTAACTGTTTCCTTTTGGAAGGAAGAGAAGACTGTGAGCATGCTTTTAATTTCCTTGCTTTAATTCTTCCTTGAAAAATATTCCAGCTTCCTTGAAACTCTGCCTGTGAGTATGGGGTCGCTATCTTATCACAAATTGTAAAGGATAAAATATTTGATACAATGCAATGCCATTGTCATTAAATATTTAACAGATTCTGTTTGAGGCCTTGTCTGCAAACCAGTTCATTTCCCTTGTTGAGACGCCAGTGACGTCCACCGTGCAGGCATTCCTCTTACACTCCAGGCCAAGATGCAGCCACCCTAATCACCTCAAGGACAGAGACGCAACAAGGGACAGCCCTGTACACCAGCAACCTGCAGAATTCTCCCAAAGCCCCTATCCTCAAGAAGCCCACAAAACTTCACTTGCTTGAAAGAAGGCAGCTTCTAAAATTGCAGCCTGTTGTTACCATGTCCAGAGGCAAATCCCCATGTGACTCTGTGGAAACTGTCCCTGAAACTAGAAAGAGAACTAATCCTTTTTCTTGGATGCTCATTCCTTCTAAGCACCTGGACTACCATCCTCCAAATTTATGATAGCTCATATATAAGCCACCAAGTGTAAGTAATGACTCAAAAGAAAATAAGCACATTAGCATAATTTTCTATACTACCTAGAATGCTCATTGCTATATTTATTTACTTAGAGTAGTTTGGCATAAACTGTATATACCATTGCCTAACCTTTGCAATGTCCACCAAAAATGAAATCATACTAAACAAATCAGACTCAAATTTGGTTGATTATATATATAAATCCCTTAATGTACTTACTAAGATGTGGTCTTTTGTTTGTTTGTTTTACATTTGGGGTTTGCACAAATTGTCAGCTTTCAGATTCTGATAATAAAATTCAATTACCCAACTATTTTCTAATCCTTTACTTAAAAAGAAACCTCAACTATATAAGAACAAAAGTACTAATTGTCACTGGCTGAAAAATGTGACCTTTGTTGGAAAGCCTTGAAAGTAGGATGATTTCTTCAGTGAATCTAGGGTAGTTATGCTGAAAATACCAAGGAAAGTTGTATCTTAGTGGCTATTATTTTATCCTTTTTTGGGGGGGGGGCATCACTGCCCTCAGGTGGTGGGAGTAGGAGGCCCAGCCTTTGCTCCGTGGAACTGGAATCGAACCTCCATCCCAGTGGGCCGCAGTCCCGTGCACAACCACTACCCAACCGGGGCTCAGCCTCTATTATTTTATCTTATTTTATTAATTTTCACATCTCTATTGTCTATAATTCAGTCACACCTCATTGTTAATTTCATTTCAATCACTGGAGGCTTTCTCAAACATCTAGAACCAACAAGAATTCTGGTTTTAGGGAACAGAATTTCGAATCTGCCAATGAGGAAGATAAAGCAATGGGTTAGACCATTGGTGGGGGTTAACTTGGGTGAAATGAAAGACAGCCACCCACAAAAGGGAGAAGGAAAACCAACAAGCAGGTGAAATATTTGATCAATAGCATCAACTGTTGAATAAAAAGTCAATGATCTGAAATTATAATTTTCCATAATTTATTATTAATTTTAGAAATTGTTTTTAAAGAGTTAGGGCCAGAAGGATGTGGTAGAAGTTTGAGTGAACAAGTGGAAAACAGCAGCCACTGAGAGTGATGTGTGTTGTCAAGGGAGTGAGCAGTGCAGTCAGCTGGATGGCAGAGGAAAATAACGGCCTACATGGGATATAGATCATAAAATCTAAAAAGAGTTGAACCACCTTGGGTACATCTGTAACAGCAAATAAAAACGAGAACTGGACGGTGACAGACTGTAAAAAAGGGGGTTACCAATAGATGAGAAGTCCCTCTCTGATAAAATAATTGTGACTGTGACATTGAACTAAAAAAAGACTGCTGTTTAGCAACTGAAATATTCAACCTTGATCTTTTGAGGTTGATGTAATCAATGGATATGCATTTATTGCTGTTAGTTTGGCTTTAACTATTATTCATAAAGGAAAAGTCTAATGCTTGATCATGAGATTTGGTAGTTGTGTGTGTGTGTGTGTGTGTATACAGTGTGTGTGTACAATGTGAGGAGGGAATTTTAGGGGGAAAGTCAAACAAATAAAAAATTAGGGGGCAGATTATCTACATAGGCCAAAGAAAAGAAAAGTGTGAATCTAATGTTAAAATCTTCACCAAATGATGAAGATTGACCAGGAGATTGGCAGATCACTGTAGGTTGGAAGGATACATAGAGTTAAGTGGGCTTGCTCCAGACAGGGTGACCTATTTCATCATTGCTTGCAAGAACTTTCTTGATTTTAGTACTATAAACTTTGCATTGCAGGCTTCTCTGAACAATTGTTTGTGTGTGTGTGTGTGTGTGTGTGTGTGTGTGTGTGTGTTTTGGTGGGGATGAATGAAAGTATGAGACATTTCTGAAAAGATTATGAGAAAGAAGACAGTCATCCTCTCTTGAAAGTCTATGTGATATAGAGGCTATGATTTTAAATATTAAAATATATCTAGAATCCTGGTGTATGGCAGGTACTACTATTATCTTTCTAACCTCTCATTTCATAATAGAATATTCCATTTGCATTAGATGACTAGCTCAAGGCAGATTTCCAAGCTCTTTTCCTACCACTCTGTACTATCTTTCTTACTTAAGAATAATGGTAAAAAAATTAAATAAGTAAATAAAAATTTTAAAAAAGAAAAAGAATAATGGTCAGGGGGGAAAAAAAAAGAATGGTCAAGACTGAGCCCTGGTAGCATAGTGGTTGTGTGCAGGACTGCGACCCATTGGGTTGGAGGTTCAAATCCAGTAGCGCTCTCCAGGAGCAAAGCTGGGCCTCCTACTCCCACCACCAGGGGGCAGTGATGCCCCAAAACAAAACAAAACAAAAGGGCAGTAGTGCAAAAAAAAAAAAAAAAAGAATAATGGTCATGCTTCTCCTCTCATTTAAACCTATTCCCTAAATGTTTGAGTTAGTTCTCTATGATCCATAACTGTTATAAGTGCTTGAAAGACTAATAGAAAATAGTATTCTGGTGAGAAAATCATATGCAGGAAAGAACGTGGGCAGCCAGACAAGGATTGGGTTGTCAGTGTGAGCTGACATGCCTGCAATAAGAAATGGATCTGCCATACAAGTTTTCCCATTTCCACCCCTCTTTCTAATCCTAAAGTGTGCAGAGTCATAGTACTTCACAGAGTGAAGGAACATTAAAGATAATCTTTAATAACCTTAATAGAATTAAAAAGTCATGGAAAAGATCTTCTTTGACTGAAACTTTGAATACATTTTCTAATCCAATTGTGTTCTAGAGTGTAATTTCTTTGCATTTCTTCTTCCATGTCCTAGTAAATGTTGTATGATATTGTCCCAATTTTTTAAGTACTGGACATGAACAAAATTTGTGATATATTAAGTTATTTCAAAGAGCATTTGAATCAAAAAAGTCAGGCCGGGTACGCAAGAATTAACTACAGGGATGGCCAGTTTCTAGGGTCTTCCTTCTGTGTAACCAGATTCTATCATCAAACTGCTCCAATGAAGAGCCTGGACTCCATTTCAATTCACTCTTTGCCTTGCAATCTATCTTTAGCCCACACTCCTGGAAGGACATAAATGGCGACTATGACAGTCATTTCGAAGAAAAGCCTCACTTCCCACGCTTTTCTGATTTTGAGTATGTACAGAATTACTGTACATCTAAATAGGAGCTGATTATTGTACACTTGTTACTCTCAAGCAAATTTATATATCAGAAAAAAACAATTCTCTGACCAAACCCCATTGCCTAGTTTTGAATTTAAACTCCAGACATTCCAAATTCAGTTCCCATCCCTCCTTGAAATTTCAGCAACCCTTAAGACCACTTGCTGTCTATTCTGCTGAAGTTGTTATCTCACCCCTGTCCTGCTTTCTACTCCCAAGAAGAGTTAAGAGTCTCAAAAAGCCACAGGGGTCATCCTACCTTGTCCTTCGGTCTCAATGAGTCCAAGTGGACTTCATGGCTGTGAATGTGGTTATTTTTGTTGTTGTCTGTCCTACTTTTAAAATTGTCTAGCATATTATTTTCTCATGACATGTTTTCTTTCTTCTCACTCCAAAATATATTCATCATTTTCTACATAACTCAGAACTTTCAGCAGTGCTTAATGCCTTCGCTTTTGAAATTCCCCTTGCCTTTTGGGGCCTATCGATTTTGAATATTCCTTGCCCTGAAAAATCTCCTTCCTTGGCTCCCTCCTCTCAAGTCAATGCTGACCCACAGCGATGCCCCTGTGAGTCTCTGTTCACAAGAAGGGAAAGCCCAGTCTGTCTCCCGCCCGGTGGCCGGTGGTTTCAAAAAACTGACCATGAGGATCGCAGCCCAACTGGTAAACTCTATGCCACCAAGGGTCCCTTTGAGGCTGCTTTTCTTCCTCCAGCTTCCTAAGGCAGGCCAAACCCCAGAACCCATGCCTAGATGTCTTTCTTCCTTAGATATTGAGTCTCTGGGTGTTGCAAACAATTAAGTGCTTGGCTACCAACTGTAAGGATGGCAGTTCAAACCCATTCAAAGAGGCCTGTCGATCTGATTATGAAAGGCCCCTGTGATTAGGACACCCTGAGCAAAGCAGTTGTGCTCTGAAACAGGGGAGTCCCCAAGACTCGACACCGACTGGGTTTCACTCTGTCCACAAGACATCTTCTCCACTCTTTCACTTCTTCCACTCTTTCAGTGGCCATTCCCATGGGGCACAGACGTCAGCTCTGTCTAACCCCTGCTGACCTGCCCCACCTGGATGTTCCAAAGTCACCAAAAACTCCTTTGTCAATCACACTATTTTCCTACTCAAAACCAGCTTTTCTCCTGGTTTCCCTAGTTCTGATTAAAGGAGCCCCCAATTTCATGATCACTCAAATGAAAAATCTCTAATTTGGGCCCATCATTATCAGTTTAAAAAGGTTATCTTACTCTTTCTCCATCCTAGGTCAATCATTATCTTCTTGTTCACCTCTACAGTGATCGATCATAGCTGCTTCTTGTTGTTGTTGTTGTTGTTGTTATTTAATTGGTTGGTTTTTACATAATGGCTTCTTTTTTATTGTGATATAAATTTCAAAATATTCTTTGACTCAATACCTAGTAGCTTCCTTTTTGACTGTTTGTTTAAAGGTACGCATAACATATCCCATTTTGTTTTTATTTTAATTATTTTTTAATTCAAAAATCATTTTATTGGGGATTCTTACAGCTCTTGTTTCTTTGCCTCTAATTTGTTTTCTCTCTCTCTCTCTCTCTCTATTCAATCTTTTGCTTTCTTTTTTTATTTATTTCTGTTATTGTTGGCTTGCCTACCAATATAAGATAAGCAAGGGAAACAAGCACAAAAAGAAAGCAACAGGACCCAGGGTTCCTGAGGGTCTTGGGGACAGAAATAGGCAGAAGGAGGAAGGGAGCGCAGTGAGCAAACAGCACGACAGACAGAGGAACAAGTAGAGAATTAAAATCAACCTCAAGGAGGACGTAGAGGTCCTGGGGGTGTTAGAGCAACAGCAATCCAGTTGAGATGAATTACTAAGAGTTAGAAGAAGGGAAAGATTGATGGTGGGGCAGGAGGAAGGTAAAAGGAAATGAAAGATCCAAGAAGCAAAGCTATGGAAAGAGGTATAAACATGGGTGTTCACTTGTGTAAATATATTAATTCATAAAAATAGAGATATTGACCTATGTCCATATACTTATATGGCAATACATTGAGGAAGTAGGCAGACTTTGGGTCTCTGCTCAAGTCCTTCCTCAATGTAAGAACCCTTCGTTCTAACAATCTGGAACACTGTGATGCTCACCCTCCCAACTCGATCGCTGAAGACAAAATGGTTGTATAAGCAAATTTGGTGAAGAAAATGGGTAGTGCCCGCCTTCAAAAGATATAGCGTCTGGGGTCTTAAAAGTTTGAAATTAAACGAGCAGCCCTCTAGCAGAGAAGCAACAAGCCCACATGGAAGAAGCACACCAGCCTGTGCGATCATGTGGTGTCCATGGCATCGAGTTATAGACATCAGAAAACCCAAAACAAGCAAACAAATTGTTGAGAATGAGGAGGGTCAGAGGAGAGACTCAAAACCCAACTGTAGACAATGTGACATCCCCTCACAGAAGAGTCACAGGAAGGGATGAGTTTAGCATCAGTGAAACACACCGTATCACTCTGGTTCCTGGTGGCTTCCTTACCTCCCATTACCATAACTCCAACCTTGCTTTTCACTGATGCATGTACACAGTTATAGATAAGTGCTCAGGACGCATCAAATTCATGTAAGATAAACCTCTCAGCAACATACATGAGAGTAGCATACCAGAAGGGTAGAGGGAGAGGTGGGGAGAGGCGGGGATAAGAAATCAAGAGGCAGGAAGACAGCGATCAGTGTAAGATATGAAAATAATAATAATTTATCATTTATCAAAGGATCACGAGGGTGGGAGCGGGGGTGGGAGAGTAAAAAGAGGAGCCAATATGAAGGGCTCAAATAGAAAGACAATCTTTGGAAAATAATGATGGCAACATATGTACAAATATGCTTGATACAATTGATATATGCATTATTATAAAAGCTGTAAGAGACCCCAATAAAATGATCTTTAAGTGTGCAAATGTGGTGTGCATACAATTGATGTATGTATTGATCCTGATGGAAGTTGTATGAGCCCCAAATAAGATGATTTAGGAAAAAAAAGGAGGGGAAAAGACGAGTTTATACCAAGGGCTCAAGTAGAAAATATTTGGAAATGAAAATAGCAACATGTGTACAAGTATGCTAGATACAAATGATGTATTGAATGTTATAAGAGCTGTAGGAGCCCCCAATAAAAATCATTGAATTAATTAGTTAATTAAGGTATGTATAATATGCCCATTTACTAATATGTTTTTTAAATAAATAAAGATATGTATAGCATGCCCCATTTATTCTTTTTTTAATTAAATGATCATTTTAATGGGGGACCTTACAGCTCTTGCTTCTCTGCCTCTGATTGGCCACCTTACAGACCATCCAAAAATATTATTGCAAAATTAACCCTCCAAAATCCAAAATATAAACAGTTTTCTATGTTTTACCTCTTAAATAGTTACACCTATTCCATTCGAAAGTTTGAAATGAGAAAATCAAAATAATCAAAATTATCCTGCCAAGTTTCTTCAAAAGGCACTCCAATGGAGACCATTGGTTGGTTGGGCAGACCATGAGTTTGTCCGCCAGCCCTGAAACATAGTCCTGCTTCTTGGGTTGAGCACCAGAAGCAGCAGTTGGCTTGCTTTTTTTATATGGGTCTATTTTATATGGGAAAAATGCATGTATGCCTATCTTTGAAAGTTAGACTCACACCGAGCTGAGTAAGATGCATAGTGGCGTGGCAGTTGAAAAGTACGGGAACAAAGGCAATCCAAGGGAATCACAGGTTCCTGTCTTCCCTGGTATGCTCACTGCAGACGACCACTCAAAGGAAAGATGGGCGGTATTGTCAGCTTTACTTGTCATTGCTCGCCTTTTTCATTTCTGGAGTGATTTTTTATGGCTTTGTGTTGTTGCGATGATAGGATTCCACTCTCATCTATCTTCTTTAAAAATTATTTGGAGGACTGAGCCCCGGTGGCGTAGTGGTTGCGCGCGGGACTGCGGCCCACTGAGATGGAGGTTCAATTCCAGCAGCAGCTCCACAGGAGCAAAAGGCTGGATCTCCTACTCCCACCACCAGAGGGCAGTGACGCCCCAAAAAGCAAAAAAAAAAAAAATTATTTGGATATTTGTCTCTACTTCACCCCCTGAACTTGAAGGTCAGGAAGTAAGGCACATTCATATTCCATTTTCTATAACCCTTAACACAATGTTGAATAACTGTAAATAACCTCGCCACAAATCAAAGGTTTTCTTATAATAGCTAGTGACTTTCAACAGAATACACCTACCGAAAATGATATTTCTTCTTTTATTCATAATCTCTATTTTTTCCCCTGAAAACATGCTGGTAGTCTCTTTTTCTTAAAATTATTTTAAAACAGCAGGTTTTTCCCCCCAAAATAAATGAGCCTATTTTATATAAAATATCAGTAAATGCTAGTGGAGGCAATAAAATAGGTATATATTTAATCTCTGTGTTGGATAACTGAAAAAACACATGATAAAATATATGTATATATCATATATTTACATTCCAAAATAAAAACGACTTAGAGTTGCCCTTTTAGTAACAAGGAAACTACTGTAATACATCATCAGGATAACATTAAAATCATGAAAAAATATTGGTTAGAAAGTGTATGATTTGCCAATATTATTTTTATATGCACTATTAATTCAAACATCAACATCCCAGAACATCTCATTTATACTAGCCCCTTTGTAACCTAAGAGTGTTACTAGAGTTATTTAAATGTTTACCTTGGGGAAGTTTAAGCTAGCCAAAGCTGCTTCTGGGAGTCGATTTAGGTAAATTACCCTGTACATTATGAGGGACAGAAAAATAAATCTTGGATTTGCAGTCACGTCCCTTAGATACCTGTGTCTGTTTCTTCCTGAAAGTTCGTGATGGAATCTACACTGGAGCGTTCAAGAGCGCACCCTGGCCAGGTGTGAGAAGCCATCTTGATTTGGCGCCCTGGAGGGGGCATGCCCCCGGGAGCATCTTAAGGGAAACTCTAGGAGTGGTTCTGGGTGGTGTCACACAGCGTGGGTTCCCTTGGCAACATGGGCGGGACTTTGACGATGTTCCGAGGAACGCAGATTCCCACGTGGACCACTGCGGGGGCTGGAGGGATGGTTGTTGCAGGGCGCCCTGGGGCCTGGAAGGAAGAGGCTGCATCCCCAGCACCCAGCAGCCAGCGTGAGGCCATGAGAAACTGAGATGCAGGGGCAGGCAATCCCGGGTGGTACAAACGGTTAAAGGGCTCAACTGCTAACCAAAAGGTAAGAGGTATGCCTCAAGAGAAAGGTCTGGCAATCATCATACTGCCTAAAACTCAGCAATTGGAAACTCTGTGTCTAAGTTGACTCGATGAAAACGCTCTCTTTTTTTTTTTTCAATGTCAGAATTGTTTATTGTTTCATATATATTAAATTAGCTTCTTATATTTTTTAAACGAGTCATTTTATTGGTGGCTCATACAACTCCCATCACAATCCATACAAACATTGATTGTTTGCAGGCTACATTTACACACTTATTGCCATCATCACTCTCGAAACATCCTCCCTCCCTCCAGGCCCCCAATATCAGCTCCCTATATTTCTCTTCCTCCCCTCTCCCTCTAGAACCCTTAGTAATTTACAAATTGTTATAATTTCCATACTGTACACTGTACAGTGTCCCAACACTCACTTCTCTGTTGTCCATGTCCCAGAGAGGAGGCTACGTGTAGATCCCTGAAGTTGGTTCTCCCTTTCTAATCCTCCATCCCTCCACTCTCCTGGTATTACCACTCCTATTACTAGTCTTGATGGATCATCTATCCTAAATTTTCCATGTTTTCAACTTCTCTGTACATCTCCTGGTCTAGCTGGATTGATGTAGTAGAATTGGGGTCATGATAGTGGGTGGGAGGCAGCATTTGGGAACTAGAGGAAGGTTGCTATTTCATTGCTACTACCCTGTATCTTAACTGACTCATCTCCTCCTTGTAACCCCTCTGCAAGAGGATGTCACCTCACCTATTGATGGGCTTTGGGTCCCCAATCTGTACTCCCCCTCATTAATAATAATATAATTTTAGCTCTTTGATGCCTGACACCGGATCCCTTCACCACCTCATGATCACACAGGCTGGTGTGCTTCTTCCGTGTGGGCTTTATTGCTTCTGAGCTGAATGGCCACTTATTTACTCAAGCCTTTAAGACCCCAGATGCTCCATGTTTTGGTAGCCAGGCACCATCAACTTTCTTCACCACGTTAGCTTATGCACACATTTGTCCTCAGCAATCTTATCAGGAAAGTAATCATGCAATGTTATGCTTTTTAGTTCTTGAAACCTGATGTCTAACCTTTTTGACACCTCATGATCCTGCAAGCTGGTATGCTTTCTTCCATGTGGGCTTTGTTGCTTCTGAGCTAGATGGCTGCTTGTTTACTCTCAAGCCTTTAAGACCCCAGACACTACATCTTTTGATAGCCGGGCACCATCAGCTTTCTTCACCACCTTTGCTTATGCACACATTTTCTTTGTTTGACAAAAACATTTTTTATTGGATGTAGGGGCTGGACCTGTTCGTTGGAGATCTATGAGGATGACAGTTTCTTTGGGTCACTGAGGCCTACCTAGCATGCATATTACAGAAAGATTTTCCTACTTAGAAGTCTCCAGTTTTCCACACAAAGAAATCTGTTGCCTCAGAAGAAAAAGGGGAAAAAAAAGTTATATCCGAGTGAGAAAACTATAAATAAACTTTGTACAAGCTTTAGGGTGCATCAGACTTGTATATTCCAGCTTAGCATTTACTAGCCCTAAGTGACGATTAAATATATATTTAAGCCCACTGAGTTTGGGTTCAGGAACACCACACACACACACACACACACACACACACACACACAAGCTGTGGCCTAGTGACTTACATGTTTTGCTCCTAACCATAAGGTCTCCAGTTTGAAACCTCCACCTGCTCTGGGGGAAAAGATGAGACTCGCTGCTCCTGTAAAGATGTACCAACTCCGAACCCCAGATAGGCAGTTCTGTCGTGTCCTACAGCATTGCTTTGAGTCAGAAGTGATTCAGTGGCAATGGGTGGCTGGAAGTTTGGGTTTCTTGATCTGAGAAAGACAATGTGCTCAGTATCGATAATATCTCCACTAAGGGAAAGTTGTGCTTGTTCTCCTTACTTTGGTTTAATGTAATACACCGGGAGTCTCTGAGACCCTGGGTGGTAGCAATTTGTTTCTATCTCCAACTACTTTCAATAATCTAGCATCTCTGCCCAAAGCCACTCAGACTCCAGATCGCTAAGAGTCAAACCTGTTAACATATGGGGAAAGTCCACTGCTTCCCAGGCAGCTTGTCCTCTGGGACCTTTTAAATATGCTCATGAGCAGCGGCCTTACACCTCCTGCTCTCATCCTGCAGCAGGTGTCGTCACTATCTTGAGATGAAACTTCCCTCAGCATGCCTAGCCCACTTGGTTCCAGGTGGTGCTAGGAGCTCTACCCTGAAGGACATTCACAGGAACCAGCAGGTGGAGAGGAGCACACTGTGAGGGCGGGATCAACCCAGTCAGTGAAGCCAATAGTGCCTCTCCCGGAGTTGAACTCCAGTTTCAGCCTTCCTTATTAAACATCCTAACGTCATGCACAGATGCCATCCTGACTGATGATTCTAATCTCACCTGAATCTAATCTCTTACTGAAACTCATTCAACACTCAAATTTCTCCAGTCTTTTTATTAAGCCGCCTTGATATTGAATTCCACCTGGATTTAGGCTATTTTAGGCCAACCTAATCTTGAAAAAAGTTAATACAGAAGTCACTTGGTGCTTTTGTCTAAGCTGTGTGGCACGGCATGGTTTTTGTGTTTAGGAGTTCGGTGTCTTCTTTCCTCAACTGTCCTCTGGTAACAGTGATGGATCTGCACTGAACCTCTGGGACCTCGTGATTTGCAGGGAAGCAATGGAGGGGGCAGTCTGTAGGAGAAAATTAATGACCCAAAGAATTTCAAGGATTACAAAAAAAATCATAAAAATATACATCTAAATGCAGACCTTGTTATAAATGCATTGTAAGATATGTATGTAAATATTAGTCTTACATTTACAGAATCTCTTTTTTTTTAAATATCATTTTATTGGGTGCTTGTACAGCTCTTATCACAATTCATGCATCCATCCATTGTGTGTCAAGTACATTTGTACATATGTTGCCCTTATCATTCTCTAAACATTTGTATTTTACTTGAATCCTTAGTATCAGCTCCTCATTTTTCTCCTCCCTCCCTGCTCCCCTTCCCTCTTAAACCCTTGATAGTTTATAAAGTATCATTTTCTCATATTGCACTGTTCAATGTCACCCTTCACCCACTGCCCTGTTGTCTGTCCACCAGGGAGGAGGTTATATGTAGATCCTAGTAATCTGTTCCCCCTTTCTACCCCACCTTCCCTCCACCCTCCCGGCATCACCACTCTCACCACTGGACCTGAAGGGATCATCTGTCCTAGATTCCCTGTGTTTCCAATTCCTATCTGTACAGTGCACATCCTCTGGTCTAGGCAGATTTGCAAGGTCAAATTGGGATCATGATAGTGGGGGAGAGGAAGCATTTAAGAACTAGAGGAAAGTTGTATGTGTCATTGTTGCTACAGTGGATTCTGACAGGCAGGTCTCCTCCCCATAACCCTTCTGTAGGAGGATGTCCAGTTGCCTACAGATGGGCTTTGATTCCCCAATCTGCAACCCCCCTCATTCACAATGATATGATTTTTTTGTTCTTTGATGCCTGATATTTGATCCCTTTGACACCTCGTGGTCACACAGGCTGGTGTGTTTCTTCCATGTGGGCCTTGTTGCTTCCAGCTAGAGCTTGTTTATCTTCAAGCCTTTAAGGTCCCCAGACATTGTATCTTTTGATAGCCAGGCACCATCAGCTTTCTTCACCATATTGGCTTATGCACCCATTTGTCTTCAGAGATACAGAATCTCCTTTGCTTCCTTTCATCAAGATTCTATTGCTCTCAAAATTCTTTGTTTCTCTTTGTGTTGACTTTTAAATTAATGAATACATTAAGAAAGAAAAGTTAACTAACAAGGTGTTTCTCAAGATTACTGTGAGAGAAAATAAAAATAGTATTGAGCATAAGACCTCTACTCTAAAACCAAACTAGATTCCAACTCTTTATAGAATTTAACAACCTTCTCATTCCAGCAGAGTGGCTGGTGAGCTCAAATGGTGAGCTTTGTAGTTAGCCCTTAGTTCCTTAATTACTACAGTACCAGGGCTCTGTAAGTGCCATTTCTTACTATATGTAAACAGAGAAATTTGCAGCATCAGTCAATCATGAAAACTAATCTTTAAGTCCTGTGAATAACCCACCAAATAATTAGATGTAGAAAGGGCAACAGGAGATTTTCTTTTCCGGTTCCACTTTATAAAATTGCAACTTTGAAAAGTGTTTTCCTAAGAGTTTACTGCTTGCTGGAGTCACTGTCATCCATTTTTGACAGAAAGTATTTCAGACACCCAATTTAGAAAACAAACAATTATTAAATGCCTAAAATGTCTATTGCAATAGACATTTTAATAACAGAATAATGTTAATGTGTTTCTCTCTGCCATCTCAGAAAATTAAGCAGTTCAAAGTGTGTGTGTTCATTCTTACAAATATATTTCCCCATTCTGTCAGAAAAAGAAGCATAATTCAATTGAAATGCATCAGAACTATGCTTCCTTAGACCATATTATATGACAAGCTGTAAATAAAATGAACATTTTATGCATACATTATGCATGGGATATGTTCCCAGGATTGCATATAAAGAGTATTATAATGACATACATTTTTCTAGGTAACCAAATGCAAGCTGTTATTTCAATATTCCATGGGATGAATATATAACTCTCTTAAGGTATCCTCTCACAAGAGTGGTAGTCATGACACCTGAGATAATGACAGGTTGTCATAGTAAGTTTGAGTGTAAAAGTTACTCCTAGAAATTATGTGGTTGTGGTAGACATTTAAAAATGCTTCTGTAAATAGAGTCTCTATATTAATGTCGTTTTATAAAATGATGTGAATCACTGAATATCTTTACATATAAATGAGCACATGCAATTATTAGTTTATTAAGTTATATGGATGATATAGGAAAGGTCCAACAGAGCCAACATTTTATCATTGAGTAAGGAGTAAGAAGTCAACTGAAAATTAAGCATATTTGTAAAGTTGACTTTAGCAGATGTAGGCAGGCAAACCTGTAATATCTTCTCAGTTGATCTCCCTTTAGACTAATTTTAAATCTGCTTCAGCTAAATAAAAAAACTAAAAAATGATAAGAGGAAATATACATGGATTATGCCCCTGGGTAATCCCTTCTGGTTCATGAACTAGAGATGTGAGTAGACTTTTTAACATGCAAAATACATTGAAAAGTGGATTGTTGCAGATGCTGTTAAGTTGAAATTTAACACCCTATTATTGGATCTTCCTTATGAGCCATTAAAATGTGTTCTCCTTTTTTATTATTTTCTGCTTTTCAATTGAGGTTTTTTATCTGTTTTTACTTCGTTACTCTTATGAATGTTGTCGTTGCTATTTAAAAAATATTTTTCTGAACATGAAATCCAGGGTTCAGAAATCCAGGTTCAGACAGTTACTGCTTCTCCACCTCCGGTTGGGAAAATGGGAAACTTGTGTGTATAAGATTGAAGAAAATGTTCCAAAATGGATAGTGGTGTGGGATTGTCCAACTTTTCTTGATGTGACTGAACTGTGGAATCGTGGGATATGTGAAAGGAGCCCTCATGGTGTAGTGGTTTTGCATTGGACTGTGATCCTTGTGATCAGTAGTTCGAACCCACCAGCAGCAGCTCGAGGGGAGAAAGAGCAGGCTCTCTGCTGCTGTAAACCGTGGCAGTCTCAGAAACAAACCCACAGGGGATCGCTAGAGTCAGCGCTGACTCCATGGCAGTGAGAGTGGGTGAGTTTCTGGTTTGGATGATATGTGAATTATATGCCAAAAAGACTGTTCTGGGAAAAGATGGAATGAAAGCTACATAAACAGAAATGAAATTTTATATTAGGTGAAAATATGCAACATTTGATATATTTAATACCAGTCTCTGGAAAGGGACATACCATTTGAGAAAGTGGAGGGGCAGTGCAAAACAGAAAGATCTTCGACAAGATGGACTGACCCAGCGGCTACAAAAAGGGGCACAAGCAGCAGAACCATTGAGAGGCTGGTGCGGGACCAGGCAGTGTGTCATTCTGTTGGGCCTGAGTCGGAACCCCCTTGACACTTCCTAGCAGCAACAAGAACATATAAAATTAAAATAAAGAAGAATTCCACTTCCCATAAAGAAAAGCAATGCTTGTAGAAATATTTGAAATAAATCTAATCATAAACTAGCAGCCAAAATCTCTTCTGAGGATGCTCTTTCTTACTTTTTAAAAATCTTTTTGAATCTTGACATTTTTTACAATAAATACTAACTTTATTTCCAGAAGGAAGATAGCAGTGTTTTATTAAACAGACACTTGGATAGTCCCTACTCTGGACTAGGAGTCCCGGTGGCCAATGGGTAAGCCCTTGGACTATGAACTGCAAAGTCAAACTCAGCAGCCACTGAGGAGGGGAGCTCTGTTCCCCTGGACAGAGAGTTGTAGCAGCTCTCCTCTGCTCTCCAGGCTTACTCTGAGCTGGAATCAGCTCAAGGACAGTGGGTTGGCTTGGTTCTGTTTTGGTTTTTGCTGACTGCACCAGGCACTTGGGTTCCTCAGAAAACACATCTAAGTCCTTCCCGTCGTGGAGCTTATGCTTTTCTAGTAGGGGAGGGGGAAGATAGGAAGTATGTGTAAAGATGGAAAGCAAATGGTGGCAAGTGTTTGGAAGGAAGCAAAAACGAGTTAAGAGAGCAAGGAACTAGGGGGCGTAGAGCTGTGATTTTACATAGGGTCATCAAGGAAGGCCTTGCTGACCCGCAACATCTAGGACTTTTCTGTAGGAAGTGAAAGAGGAAGCCTCACCAACACCTACAGGGAAAGCAATATAGTCGAGGACACTACAGGATGAAGAGTCCTGGGGGAGATGTACGTTGGCTTGTATAAGCCTGGCTTGGTGAAATCCATCCATGAGGAGAGAAGCAGACAAAGTTCAGAGAAGGAGCTGAGTCCACACACATGGCTTGAAACCACTGCATGGGGTTTACAAAAAGCTCCAGGAGTTGATTTAGGTTTTAACTAAATCAAGACTGTGGCGATCATGTGCTTATGTCAATTTCATGATTGAGATGTAAGGGTGGAGTTTAGCCTGTTAATCTGGAGATAGCCATTGAGCAGCCAATGAGGCCTCTGTGTGGGCATGGCTTTCTCCAGAGACTTCTGGGAAATCTCACGGTATTTCCCTCGCGGAGATGAGAAGCTATCTCCCCAGTTGTTGGGAGTCAGTCTCTGAGAAGACAAACTATGGAAAAGACAAGATGGCAGCGTCCAAGGAGCTGAAGGAGCCAGACGGGAAACCACACAGCCTTACCCTGATGGAAACAGACTTCTAAAGCTGGAGAAGCCACATGGAGAGCCCTGCCACCGCTGAGTTGCTTCTACCATCACTGGATGCTCTTGATGAACTCTGAACCCTGGAAGCAAGGAGCCCACTGGCCTGTGACTTCGTGAGTCGCAAAGAGACTTTATAGTTTGGTATCGGGCATAAGGGCTAATATCAGACTTATGACTTTGGACTGGGTTGGGATGCTTTCTCAATGTCCCATTCCTCTTGAATATAAACCTTACCCTTATATCCACATGCATGTCTATGAATTTATTTCTCTAGTCTACCTGGACTCACACAAAGACCAAATTGTTTTCAGCTTTGAATATTTTGTTGGAAGGATATCTTTTTTGTTTTTGGTGGGCATCACTGCCTCTGGTGGTCGTGGGCGCTACCCAGCGCTGCTTCTCAGAGCCACCGCTGGATTTGAACCGCCAAGCCCTCAGGCTGCAGTCCCGCACTCAACCACTTACACCACCGGGGCTCAGCCCGAAGGGTACCTTTTTTGTAATGTCTTTGGAAGGAAATAGGGCAATCTTTTGGGGGATAATATAACTTTTTTTTTCCATTAGTGGGATGAATATGCCCCAACGGTTCACTGGTGTTGGCTTTGGTAGAATGAAACATGTTTCTTCAGATTCACTCAGTTGGACATGCCCCCACCAGATGGCAGTATGTACTAAAAGTGGGAAAGCAGTTTCCCACTAAATCCCAGAAGTGGGAAATGTAAGCAGACACTATGTGTCATGGAGATGCCCTGGCTGCTATAAGCAGAATGAGCTGTGGGCAGCAGAAGCAGATGCTGGAAGAACAAGTCAGGAGTGTTAACAGGATCCAGGTCGAGATGAAGGAGTACTGGAGCAGGGTGGCACTGGCGGGGTATATGAAGTCCTTAGATAATCTAACCAACACGTTAGACTCAAGATGAAAGACTGAGGGGCTCAGAAATTCTTCATAATATGTTTAAATTAGGTACTTGCACATTTTCCTTTGTTGAAAGGTATAGTGCTTTCCTGAGTCTTACTATCTGAATTTTTAACAACTTGCTGGAAATTTTTATTGGGTTTTTATTCTAGCACAGAAAAGTTCTTTGAAAATTTAACTATACATAGTCCACTTTTAGCCACATTAGCTCTACTTCTTCTAGTTCTTAGAGAATTCATTTAATTTCTTCAGTAAATACTCAATAGACAACTTTTTCTAAAATGCAGTGGTCATGGTGTGAACCCTTTAGGCTGGAACATAGCATGGCATCAAACATAATAAGGAATGTAAGGACCAGGCAGTATCTCACTGTGCTGCCCATCGGGTCACCATGCGTGGGAATCAACTTGACACTATGTAACAACAACAAGCCAGCGACAGTGTGGGAATGACTGTGTTGTGGTTTACCTAAAGTACCAGGTGTCTTTTCAGCTCATCAGTTTGGAAGGACGTCTACAAGCTTACCCCAGGAGACTCACTGCCCTCCCATCCGTGCTGCCTCACAGCGACCGCTGTGAGTTTCTGGCACAGTCCCTGTTTGCGGAGTAGAAAGTCCTTCTTTCTCCTATGGACCTGCTGGTGGTTTCAAACTGCCGACGGGGCTCCTGCCCCTGGGAACGGTCTCTAGTGACATTGTTAGGAGGGGCCATGCAATCAGTTCGGACCCACAGAGAGCCCATGCACAATAAAATGAGACACTGCTGAGTCCTACGGCATCCTCACCATCGTTCTTCTATTAAGAGGGTGGCTTAAGGTACTAGGTATTCAAAACTGATTCCAACTGTTGTGAAAAAAAATAAGATGCCTTTGTAAAAGTCTTATGTTATATCAATTCCAAAAATACGAAAGAAGAGGCAGACAGCCTGAGCTTTGAGTTCTGCTCACCGGAAAGCTGAAGGCAATTATTTAAGCTCTGCAAGGCTCAGCGTTCTCGCTTAGAAAACTTATCCATACTGCATACTTCAAAAATCACTATAAACACTAAGTTAGTATGCTTGGTACAGACTGAAGAGATAAACAACATTACTTTGCTAATAGGAAAGTAGATGGGTTTTATCATCCACTCTTTGAACATGCCATAATTTCTCCAGGTTTCCAGCATATCAGGATCTAAGCTTCTCTTATCCTCTAACTTTCTACTCCATCCAGTCCACCAAATGTGGTAGACCCTCATTTCTCAGCCCAGGTGACTTCCACCTCCACAGGAAACTCACACCTGATACCCTCTAACAGTAAACTTAGCCATCATGTTTAGTTCTCCTTAGCACTGCTAGCATTTGACTCCACTCTGACAATTTACCTGGTTATTGAATTGTGGTGTCATTGTCAATGACATTTATTCATTGTCTTCTTTGGACTAACCAAGTTTGCCTTCTTAATGTTTAATACGCTCCTTGAATGACAAATGTGAGCATACTATAGTGTGCAGAATATTAGAATAATGATGACGACTATGCCCTAATTTAGAACCTAGCTGATCTATAAATGTCTTAATTAAAACTTCAAATAAATACACTAGCTCTTCCAGACTTGATTCCCACCCTCAAATGGATAGTCTGTGGATACATCGTATTAATGTATAATTACATATACAAGTGATCCTCATTTCTGCAAATGACATATTTGTAGATTCACTTACTATTTCAAATTTATTTGTAACCTGAAGAGCCATGCTTTCAGCACTGTTATATATAATTCCTGGACATGTACAGAGTGGGGTGGTGGTGAATGAGGTTCTTGACACACAGTTTCTGCACCAGAGAGTCTGTTTTGCTTTAGCTTGAAGAGAGTAAAGAAGTATCCTGTATGTGGTCTAGTTAGGAGCATGTCTCCACAATTCTGTGCTTCTGGTTGGTTGGTTGGTTGGTGATGTTACTGTTTAAAATGTCCTGCAAATGAAGCACTGCAGATTGTTCCTAAGCAAGAATGTGGTATGCCTTATGGCAGAAAATGTGCTTAGTCCTGGCATAAGTCACAGTGTTGCTGGCCTTGAACTCAATGTTAATGGATCAGCAGTATATATTAAATGAAGTGTCTTTAATAGAAACACACATAAAATGAAGTTATATGTTGAGTAATTGACAAAGATGTTGTACCAGATGCTCCCAGAAGTTCGACTCCGGATTTCCCGTAGGTGTTCACTAATTCAGTGTTCATGACAAGTTTATAGAACGTAACTGTTAGGATGTGTCTGAAACTAGACTCTCTAGGGAATCAAGGTCGCTAATGTTCATATGTGTGTACGTGTATTAAAAGATTTATATCAAGAAATGGCTCATGTAGTTGTAAAAGCAGGCAAATCCAGTTTTGTTCAGGTCTGTGGGTTATAAGGTGAGCTGACAACTTTTCAGAAGTTGACTAGCTGTGGGAAGCTGTGACAGCAAGCAGGAAGATCACAGGATGCACAGTCAAAGGAACCTGAGGCTGGAAGTGCACTGATGGCTCCTGGCAATATGGCAGAAAGTCCGTGAACCAGGGCCAGGATCCAGATCCAGCAGAAGTGACCAGTTTTCCCTCAGAGGCCTCTTTTCAAAAGAGGAAGCCACACCCTCAAGAAGTGCCCCTTCCAATGGTCCCAAGACCATGGCCTAATCAAAGGTCCTCCACACTGCTGACTGCTCACAGTGTATCACACTTTGTGAGAGAGTTGACCGTGTGGCTCACATCACGGGGTCCTGCCATCAAACAACTGAGAACCCGACATAGTGAAGAACTACCATAGATAGATTAGGTAACTGAAAGCCAATGCAGCGGGGAAGGAAACAAAAATTGGGGATGATAAATTACCCAACCTCCCAAAAGTGGGCCAACAGTATCTGTAATTGACAAGTAAAACGACTGCCAAAAAAATAACACACTTGGAAAGCGGTACCCACTGAGGAAGTTAAGGCAAAACAAACCAACAAGAAATGGGCTATTAAGGGGAACTGCTTTTATAAAAAAATACTCAGCCCTCTCTCTTAAGCTACCTGCTCGGACCTCAGTCAAATGGACTAAAATGTTCCTATGCTTTGCTGAGTGTATTTTTGCTTTCAATAAATTATCCTGTGCTTTGCTGGACACTATGTCCCTTGGTCAAATTCTCGCTTCCAAGATCAATAATCAAGCATTAGAACTAGACTGGGACCCACTGTCTGTTATTGGAGGGACTATGTTCAGTCATGAAAATGTGTATTAAGATTTATGAATATCTCATAACCCTGAGGGTCTTTCCCCACCAGAGTCAGCTTTTCAGACCAGTTCTTAAAAGCAGAGAGGATTTAGTGGAATTGCATTCTCATCCAGTCCCTTCATTTACCACACCTCTCCTTTGTCATCCTTTTGATAACTTTAGTGGAGTGATCTACCTCCCGGTTTACCTGGTCCTGTTTTGTTTTGTTTTGTTTTGTTACTAAGAAATCTTTTTCCTTTAATGAGGATATCTGTCAGTTAGTGTCTTGGACTTGGAACTATATCTGTCTCTCCTAGGATGACCTGCATGCTCTGGGAATTTTTCTTGCTACTTTAGGCCCACTGCACCTGGGCCTTTTGACTTTGGCCTCCCTCCTGGCAATCAATTTAAAACAAAGCTCTTCTTCCTAAGGTGACCAGATTTCCCACTTTTTAACAATCTAACAACATCCCATGGCATTTTAAAATTAAAATAAATATATTACAATACCATTTTTGCGTTCTATGAAAAATTTTGTTGCTCCATATAGACCAAATTTTTCATCAAAAATCCTCCTCCAGCCTGCCCCTCCCCCCCCTCCGTCAATGGTGTCCCGCTTAAAATCTGGTCACTTTATAATACTGTTTTAGACAGGGTTCTCTAGAAAGGCAAAGCCAATGCAGTGTATATAAGTATATATCAGGGGGCTTTAAAGCCTTTGTGGGGGAAAGTAGAATTGAATGATAATGGAATTTTCCAATTAATTTGTTGAAGCCCCTTATCTTCCTAGAGATTTATCTCAAGGAAGGAGACAGCGGGTACAATTGTGGAAGCTGGGCAGTTCCAAGTCCATGGGCAGATCACACAGTGGACGATTCTCTAGACTCACAACTGCTAGGAAAGGGGTTCAGCAGATCAGGACAGCAGGCTGCTGACCACAAAGAAAACAAATCCAATGTTGACAGGTAGACTCACAGTCTCCAACAGCTAATGGCTCCTTGGGATCAACAGGCAGTAGGAGAGCCTACTAGCTCCAGGCCCCCGATCCAGAGGTCAGATGACAGACCTGATGCAGGATCTGCAAAGGAAAAGATCGGAGTTCTTCGCACAGCATACAATTCACTGGATGGTCTTGAACACGTCTTCTTCGAATACTCGTCCTTCCTTCCACGCGGTGTGTGTGGAGATGGAGACGGTCATCCAGAGAAGGCGGCATTCGAATCTGCCTCATTATTGAAACCACTCTGTACCTGGTCTCCGGGACAGCCATGATCTCAACAGTGGGGTCCATGCACAGCCCAGCACAGAAAGGAAAAAGGGAGCTGCGGGGGAAGTGGGGGGAGCCAGGCGGAGGGAGCGCCTGGTCCTGTTTTAACATGGAAAGACCCACTTTCCAGGATGTCCCTCAGTCTGATGAAACATACAATTGTTACTATCTGGATGAAAGGCACAGGAGTCACAAAACAAGTCTATGCGTCATGTCCTACACCCACTGCCTCAAGTTGATTCTGACCCAGAGACAGAGCTTGTCTGTCAAGTTTCTAAGGTTTTAAATCTTCTCAGAAGCCAATTGCCTCTTCTTTCTCCCCCAAAGACCCCGGTAGTTTAGAACTGCCAGCCTTGCTGTTTGTAGCCCAATGCTGGACCTACTAAATCACCAGGGCTCCTTCTGAATTCCACATGAAATGTTATCCAATCATCTCCAAATTTTACTTTCATCATCCTTTGGAGTTATATACAGGGATATATACAGATATGTGCCAGGTAGAATTGGTGTGATTATTGGTGTGTTTACAAAGGAGTAAACAGAGGCTTACAGAATGAACTGCCTCACTCCAACTCTCAGTGGTGGTGAGAATGTGGAACAACTAGACTTCACATTTTAGTGGGAATATAAAAATGGTGCCTCTGGAAAACACTTTGATATTTTTCTTATGTATATTTTGTACTCAACTGGCACAGCAAATCTGCTTCTAGGAATTTACCCAAGAGGAAATTAAAAACTTGCCCATGGAAAGATAGGTACATAAATATTTATAGCAACTTCATCTATAAGAGCCAAACTAGAAACAACTGAAGTGTCCACCAGCAGATGAATAAATAAGTTGTGCCACTGCCTTGTTAGCCTAGCGTGTCTGTTAGCTCGTAACGGTAAGATCAGCAGTTTGAAGTCACCAGCCCCTTCAAGAGAGAAAGATGGCACTTTCTATCCCTATAACGAGTTACAATCGCAGAAACTCAAGCCCAGTCCTAGAGGGTCACAATGAGTTGGTACTGTGTGTGGAGTGTGCATGTGGCAGTGTGTGGAGTTATAGCCAGGAGGACTGAGCTGAACTGTATCCACAAAAAAGTTATGTCCACATTCGAATCCATAGTACCTTCATTAGGAAATAGTCATCAATGACAAATGCTCTTATAAGAGACAAAAGCAAAAAACAAACAAACTTCTTGCCATGACTTCTGAGTCATAGTTTTGACCCTGTAGGACTCTGTAGAACTGCCTCTGTGAGTTTCCAAGATTTTATTGTTATTACTGTTAGGTGATACCCGCTCAGCTCCAACACCAGCCTTACCATTATTCTGAAATTTGAGTCCAGTGGTCCAGCCACCAAATCAGTCTATCTTGTTGTGTGTGGTCCTTCCTCTATTTTACTGCCCCTTTTCTTTTACCACACACAATGTCCTTTTCCAGGGAACGATCTCTTCCAATAACATTTCCAAAGTACCTGAGACAAAGTCTCACCATCCTTACCTCTCAGGAGCTTTCTAGCTATATTCCATCCCAGACAGAGTTGTTGGTTCTCTTGGCACATCATGGTTCTTTCAGTTTTCTCCTTCAGCTTCATAATTCAAATATATATATATATATATATATATTCTTCTCTGATTTTCCTTATTCAATGTCCAACGTTCACATGCATGTGAGGCATTTGAAAACACCATGACTTGATATTTAGGGGAGTAGGAAGTCTCCTGTTTCTGGACGGATGAGTGGTTTCCAACTCCTGACCTTCCAGATAGCAGTCCAACACATGACCCATGATTCCCCTAGGACCCCCCAGATATCAGAGAGACAAGAGAAGAGAAGATGCAGGCTCAAAGAGAAGGAGACCATGTGAAGACAGGAGCAGAGATTGAAGTGATATAGTCACAAAACATATTAACAGCCCACAGATGATAAGGAAGAAAGCTAAAGGAAGGGAAAATTTTCTTCTTAGAGTCTTCAAAGGAATGGAGACCCTTCAGAAACCTTGATCTTGAACTTCTAACAAAACAAATTTGTGCTAATTTGTTATTGCAGCTATAGGAAACTCATACACCACACAATGGCACATTCCAATGAACATCAAGTGGATTCCAACTCATAACCACCCTATATGACAGAGAAAATGTCCTCTATAGGATTTTCCAGGGTGTAAACCAAATAAAAACCCAAACTCATGGGCATTGAGTCCATTCTGACGCATAGCCACCCAATAGGGCAGGGTAGAACTTCCCTGCTGAGTTTCTAAGACGGTAACTCTTCAGAGAACGGAAAGCTTTATTCTCCCTGAGGAGCAGCTGGTGGCTTCAAACTCACCTTCTAGTTGGCATCCAAATGTGTCACCACTTAGCCACCAGTGGTGTTTCCTAGGATGTAAGTCTTTACAGATATAAAGTGACACACATTTCTTCCCAGGAGGGGATCATTGGTTTGAAACCACAAGTTTGGCTAGCAGTCAATCCTTTAATCATAATGGCTTACACTCAGAAATAGAAAACAAATTATTGATGCATTCGATAACATGGATGAATTTCAAAAGCACTACTCAGCTGAGCAAAAAAGATTCCATCATGAAGAGTTTCATAAGTATTATGAAACTAGGCAAATGTAATCTATACTGACAGCAGGGGTAAGGGTAGAGGTTAAGTGGGGAAAGGTCACAAGGGACTATTTTGCTAGTCATGAGTATGAACTACATGATAAGTATGGGTGTATACATTTGTTATAACTCATCAAACTGTACACCTAAGATCATACCTCAGTAAAAAGTATTTTCAAGCCAATATGAATATGAGTAGAAAAAAAAGAATTTGCAAAAGGTATTTAAGTGGTTGCCTGTGCGAGGGGGAAAGAGGACTGGGAAGAGAGGAGAAATAGGGAGCCTTTTAATAACCAGGCTTAAAATAATATTTGCTGTTAACGCTATTTGCATGCAATACTTGGATAAAACCACAACTCAGTTTCTATTTTAAAATGCTGTCATTCCCTCAGGGTGTTGGAAATCAATTTCAGAATACTCAGAGTCTGATTTCTCCATCACCGCCATTCCTCATTTTCTCCTCCCCAGCATTACTGCTAAAGGAAAGGACTCTCATGCCATGGCCCCCTCCTTCCTGTCCCGAGGGATCCTGCCAGTTGGGGAATCTGTTCATTCCACACCACACATAAAGTGATGGAAACTATCTTTTTCTCTTTGCATACCATCCCGGCATAAGAAGTATCTGCCAAGATTTATAGACACTCTCCCTTCCTGAGGTCTTGATACATTCTCTGGGATTCTACCCTGCTCAAAGGATGGCACGTTATTGTTGTTGGCTGCTCTTGCATGGCCTCTGACTCCTGGTGACCTTATGTGCAACAGAAGGACACTGCCTGCTCCTGTGCCAACCTCACACTTCTTTTATCTGAGCGCACTATTGCAGTCACTGTCCCTGTATCCATCTCTTGGAGAGGGTTTTCCTCTGTTTGGAAAGTGAAGCACAATGTCCTTTGCCAGGGACTAGTCTCTCCTGACACCATAAAATGCACAGAAGAGGAAGTCTTAGCACTCAGGCTTCTGAGGCGCCTTCTGGCTGTACGTCTTCAAAGACAAATTTATTTGTTCTTCTGTCAGCCCATGGTACTGTCAATATTCTCCACCAACACCATAATGCAAAGGCATCTGTTCTTCTTTAACCTTCATTATCTGGCTTACACATGCATGTATATGAGACAAAAGAAAATACCCTGACTTGGGTCAGGGATGCCTTATTCTTAAAGTGATAGTCTATTTGCAGTTTTACATTTTGAAGACAATTGCAGCAATTGTCTAAATCCAGGTATCAAATCCATCTATTCAGAACCTCAGACTGGGTAGGCACCAGTCATAAAATTCTTGCCTTCTACGTAGAAGTTCCAGACTGAGTTTGCTGAAGTAAAGTTACTATCGCTCTGAATATTTATGTGTCACTATGACACTGAGCAGATAACACTGGAACTTCCAGACTATGACTAAGAAGAAATACTTGGAACTTTTAATATATGTATGTATGTATGTATGTACACACACATACATATATACCACATATATACACACACCATAGATATATGCCATATATATACAACACCACATATATATGAAAACCTTATGTGAATTACAAAATGGTTGTGCATGATATTAGCACTAGTCAGGCCAAATCAACAGAAGCAAACAAGAGCAAACAATTCATTTCCTTTTTCTCTATGCATATTATTTACCGCAATCACCATTTTATTTTAACTAAAATAACATGAAAAGCCATAGATTTTTCTCCTAAATATTGAGAAATATTTTCGAAGCATTCTCTACAAAAAATTTCCCACTCACCATCTGTGGCAATGAGAAGATGCCAATTTTCTTGAGCAAAAATATTTGGGGGCGGCTGAGCCCCGGTGGCGTAGTGGTTGTGCGTGGGACTGTGGCCCACTGGGATGGAGGTTCAATTCCAGCTCACAGGAGCAAAGGCCCGGCCTCCTATTCCCACCACCAGGGCAGTGATGCCTTAAGAAAAATAATTGGGGGCATTTGGTTTGTTTGTTTACTTTAGTGTGAGTGTTGCATTCTCTTATTCTGTGAAGCAAATACATAGACCACCTGGCGAGGCAAAGACTAGGAATGAGGATCCCTGAAATGGGTGTCCATGTCCACTTCTGGTGATATTCATGTATTGACAGATTGCAAAAGTTGGTTGCTTGTAAATATTATGAGTGTAGGAGATGGGACTGAGTCAAAAAAACAATAGAAGTAATTAATGACTAGAACCAACAGTGCTTAAGTATCAGTCTCTACGCTATTTTAGAATCACTTCTTCTGTAGGAGGAATGACACAATGCTACACTTTCTTTACTCTTTTTTAATATTATTTTTTTAATTTTCAAAACATATTCATAACTTTATTCATCTATTTAGAACTAACCTTTCCAGAGACCTTCAGCAAAATTCTAGTATCCAAATGCATTTCTAAAAGTAATACAAGCAAAGCTTTTTATATTTATACTGGGAGGGAACACAGATAAAATAACAAGTCATATTAGGGAGAGTCAAAAAATTGGGGGCATCACTGCCCTCTGGTGGGGGTGGGAGGCCCAGCCTTGCTCCTGGAGAGCTGCTGCTGGATTTGAACCACCAAGCCATTAGGCCGCAGTCCTGCACTCAACCACTATGCCACCAGGGCTCAGCCCGAGTCAAAATTTTTAATGACAAGAATTTCACAGTTAATTAACTTTAAACAACTATGGCAGACATTGATATTTTAAAATTTCTAAGCAACATGTTTTAATAATAAAAAAATTTAAGGGGTAACTTACACTTTAGCTCACATAAAATTCCAAATTAAAATTGACTCCATTTATCACTCTAAATTTTGCAAGCCATTATTTTATAGCACTTTTTAAGATAACACTAAAGGAGAGAGCAAGCTGAAATTATATTCCAAAACACACAAGAAATGTTGTCATCACATTACTTGAAGAAGGTGGTGAAGAAGGAAGGAAAGGAAGGAAAAGATCTTTTTCCTATTTCCCACTATGTAACAGAGACTAGCAATAAAAAAAAATGCCATAACCAAAAAAAGTGAATCATTTCCCTAGTTAATGACATCATTTCTGTTGGTGACAAGATCTTAACATTCAACAGAAAGCACCAATTTGTTCCCATACTCTTGATAATCCTTTCCTCACAAGATAAGTAGACTTCTTTGTCATATATCTCAACCCTACCTACCAAATGGACACATAGTTTGAGTAATTAAAAAAAAAAACATTACCATCCTCCATGCAAATATATTACTATCTGCGCTCCCATGATATAAGCTAACATGTTTCAAAATTCCAGGAATAATGAAGTAAAAGTGCTGAACAGAAAATGTCAAAGGGTGGTTGGAGAAGACAAAGTCTATCATTACAACGAAATATGCAAAGACCGAGAGTTGGAAAAACAGTAAAGAACATGCTTAGAATAGATGAAGCTGGAAAATTTGTAGAAAAACTCAAATCTTGACTTGAAATATTGAAAGACTCCCTGGGAAAACTATTGAATGATGCAGATAGCATCAAAAGCAATGGAAAGAATGTACAGAAAGACTCCATACAAAAAGACTGATGCACATTCAACCACTTCAAGAATGGCAAATGACTAAGAACTTATGGTATCAAGGTAAGGCTGACCCCCGATACATACATCACGCACCTGGTAGGTGTGGTTATATGGCGATAATTATTATTCATTATAGTAAAGTTATGGAGAGCATGAGACACGCTAAATCATAGAGTCAGACATA
Organism: Nesogale talazaci; assembly: GCA_004026705.1. NCBI lineage: Eukaryota > Metazoa > Chordata > Mammalia > Afrosoricida > Tenrecidae > Nesogale > Nesogale talazaci. The sequence goes on from PVJH01005806.1 coordinate 98,652, forward strand.
TCACATCATGGGAGCATGCTCACCTCCGCCGATGGGTCCATCCACGTGGAGAGACATCGAGTGGAGGAAGGGATTCCATGAGGGAGAGGGGCCAAGAGCACCCGGTGCTGATGGTGGGAGAGCGGCACAAGGGAGGAAAGAGAGTTTCTTTCATGCCCAATCCTTATGTACCCTTTGGAACCATGCCAGACTCCTAATTACAGGTAAGGACATATGTCACAGGAAGGGGTTGTGCTATCTGCACATGTTATAGGAAAGGGAGTTATCAGGGTCCCATGTGACAAGATCAGACCCCAGGCTCCTAGATAGAGCTGAACAGGCTACACTAGAGATCATTAACAGCATGTGGATCCTCCCACAGGCTTCAAAGGAAGCGAACCATCACCCTTACAATAGGGATCAGCTCTTGTCTATTGTGAGACACACAAGCTCTCAGGTAAATGGGAGCCTCAGGGAGAATATCTAACTACTGACTTCCAACTAAATGCTGGCAAATAGGTTGCTTAATATTTTGGAGTATGTCATTGTGGGAAAACCTGTCTTCGTCCCACATTATGGTCCTGGGGAAAGTTCTGAAAGCTGCACTGAAGGTATTAGTAAAAAGCAGAACTTCAGAAATAGACACAGTATCAATCACATTGTTTCAACAAGCTGGTGAAGTACTGGAAACACTCATCTCTAACAAGAAATTTGGAAGAGAGCGACCTCACCAACCCAACGGAAGGGACCCATATTTGTATCCATTCCCAAGGAAGGTGATCCAACAAAATATGGGCAATATCATTAATATCAGGCAAGTAAATTTTTGCTGAATAGCATTCAACCATGATTCTAGCAATATATCTACAGCTTCCAGAAATTCAAGCAAGATTCCGAAGGAGATGTGGCATGATGGATATCATTTCTGGCTTCTAATGGATGTTGGCTGAAAGCAGAGAGTTCCAGAATGATGTTTACGTGTGTTTTATTGACTATGCAAAGGCATTCAGTTGTGTGCATCATAACCGAGGATGGATATCACCAAGAACATTTCATTGTGCTTATGTGGAATCTACGATGTGGACCAAGAAGCTATACATTTAAACAGAACAAAGGGATATTGAGTGGTTTAAAATCAGGCAAGTTATGTGTCTTGGTTCCGTCTTTTCACTCTACTTATTTAATATGATGCTGAAGAAATATCCCTAGATACTGAACTACATAAAGAATTCAGCACTAGAATTAGGCAAAGGCTTGTTGGCAACTTGAGATATACAGATGGCACAATCTTGCTTGTTGAAAGTTGTGAGGTGAACTTGATCTTTGTAGATGAAGAAACAGATTGAAAGAGGTTAAAACACTTGCCCAAAGTTCGCAGGATCACTGCTTGAAAGGTGTGGTAGTGCGGTGGGCTAGTGGGGTAGGGGTTATGCATTGGGTTCCATTCCCCAGGACTGGTGTTCAAAGCCACGTGCAGCTCCTCAGGAGAAAGACGGGGCTTTCTTATAGACAGTTACAGTCTTGGAAAGCCACCGGGATCACTAGAAGTCTGCATTGACTCCAACATTACTGTTGTTGTTTTGGTTTGATTGTAAATTCTGGGCAGGGTGGGAATTTAAATCAAAGGTGCCATGGCACCAAAGCCATTAACCATTATCCTCTCTAACCTGCACATGCTTAGGGAGTGAAACGATGAGTTAAGAAACGCAATTAAAAGAAAATTCCTATAATAGTGGTTTTTTGGAGTGACTGAATTTGAAAGGAGGCAAAAAGGACATACTGACAATACTTCCAATTGATCCCCACCAAAGTCGATCTTCAAAATGCTCAGCAAATAACTCTAAGCCAACTCCATTGTAGATGCCGTGCAACATCACAAATGCACAGGTGACTCCAAAGACTTAAGGCACAGGCTTATTTTTTTTCCCAAGTGGTGTTGAATTAATCAGAAGGCTTAGAGTGAAAATATCACTACTCTACCAGACTGAGACACAGTCCCCATAACAATTCTAACCTTGATTCTTTAGCAGGGGCAGTAGAGTGAATGCAAAAAATTGGGATGACCTAGGAATTATTTTAGACTACACACCAGCAAAAAGACAAGAGAGCGAAATGAAATGTGGGTACTTTGATTGCAGACTTGACTACATTAAAAACAAAATTTAAAAATCTGAAGGAAGTGGTAAGGAACCATACAGATAAATGTGAAGAGATTTCCACCTGAACAATACAGGGTAATGTTTGAAACATTGTGCTGCAGTATTGGTATTCTGATCATGTAAGAAGAACAAGTCAATGGTACCTAACCACAACAATAGGAAAGTGTCTTAATTGTTAGAAAATGCTGAAATATTTAGAAATGCTGTGCATGAGACCATCAAACTTTCAGTGATGCTTAAGAATAAACTCATAAAGAGGAAGGGAGAGAAAAAGAAAATAAAAATGTTGATGTTAATAAATAAATTGACAAATCTACATGATGCTATTCAGGTATTTTGTGTGCTGTCTTAACTTGGACGATAGGAAAAAGTTTAAATATACATATATCGTAGAAAAGTAGGAAGCCATTTAAAGGCTTACACGAGTTACTGTTCAGCTAAGAGAAGTACCTATTTGTTAAATTATCAACAATGTACAGAACACTGGGAAAACTCCTCATCCCAGAGACTACTAGTTCATAGGAAAAATCTCTATCTGTGTAAGTCCCATAGTTATCTGCTCCATATGCAAGAAGTGTGAATTCCCAAATTCTGGAAATCAAACCAATTCTCAAGATCCTTGAACCACAGAAGTTTACAACAGCATCACTCGTTCTTGTTGCAAACCGTGTTCTTTCACATCTGTGTGTGTTTTCACAGCAAAAAGTAAGTCTCCATTCAATTTTCAAACCGAAGTAATTAGAAAACTGAGCAGTGAATGTTCAAAGCGCTCTAACCGTTTCCTGCATCCAGGGAGGCGCTTTGAAATCTTGAACCATAATATTGCTGTGGCTTTTTTATAAGGATTAAGTTTTACTCTTTTTTTTCTTAAGTACTCTTTGTAAGAATGGGGTGGGTAAGGGCAAGGGGAATTTATATAAAAATTATTAGGCAGAAAATCTCCAGGAATTACACTCCTTCGAGATTCATTTCTGTTACTTTCCCCTACAGCTCTCCTGCAGAAGAAAGGACTGAGGTTGTGCCAAGAATGCCTTACTGTAAAGCATGATGCCAGGGCAACTCCCACATCCAGACATCTGGCACGCCCGGCAGAGAGGACTGCAATGAGTCCAGGGTCTCCTGAAAGGTGTAGGGAAGGCATAGGACACAGACGCTCATGTATCTAATCATGACTGTCACGTGCACATGAGACCATTGAAAAGACCATGGCTTGGACCAGGTACATTGTAGTCCTTAGTACAAAACATGCACCGAAATGTCCTCTGCCAAGACAATATATGAGTACTCTCAAGGATGCACTCCCATCCACCTTCCCATATCTGTGTTGCTCTGGATCTACCCATAGATGCTCTTGTTATTGCTATAACTGGAGTTATTTTCTAAAGGAATCCCCATATTTAATCATAGCTTCCTTTTGTCTGACATTTATTTTTGCTTGCATCTCGTAACTATAGCTACTGTGGTGAGGCTTCAAACCTTAAAGATCATTAAACCTTAAACTAAATCTATATTACACTAACTTCACAGTACTAGTACTAGTAAAAATACTATAGCCATCTGGCCTCCTTTTTCTAATTGATCACTGGAGAGATTTCTTCATCTTCTAGGAAGAATATAATATTGATAGTATATAAAGCATAGTCATACATTTTCTTATGAAATGCCATTTTAATAGAAGTATTATTTCAAGAAAAACAACAAGTGACAAAGAGTTTCCCATTCCACAGTACAAATGAATCACTCTTTAAAGGAGTATTCAAGATAATAATATCACACCCTACCAAGGAACAGAAGGAGAATGAGTATATGTTCAAGCAAATAGAAGAAAGTGTAAATTGATGTAAACTATAAGGGTGATATGAATGTTTGCATACACCTCATGACTTAAAATTTGTTTTTGCATAACTTACCAAAAAGCACAGAGAAGTGAGGAGTAGAGATCTTCCTTGCTTAGTTCCTTGCTGAATAAATGAGTTTATTTTGCTCTCTGGATAAACTTTGCGACCTGGTTGCATAGTGGGCAATGAATTGAATTGCTAACCATGCAGTCAGCAGTTCGAAACCCCCATCTGCTCCACAGGAGAAAGATGAGGCAATAAAGAGTCAGTCTATAGTCTAACTGTCATATAGTCTCTATGAATCAGATCAGAATTGACCTGTTGACAGGGAGACAATAAAATGTGAATACTAGCAAAATCTGTATTTCATCATTATGAATGTTAAATAAAATGAGGACAATGAAAATATTTTTATCGTTTTTGTGATAATAGAATACTACTATAATCTTATGAAATATGTTTCAATTATTCAGCTGAATAATCACTCATTAAGGACATTTACATGCCATAAAATATACTAGATTCTGCAATAAAAACATACCTGGCATATATTCCTTCCCCTCAAAGTGCTTACAGATTGAAAGGGAAACTTCTTTCAATAAAATATAGTGAACCTGTGGTAGACATATACAGAGATCTTCAGGGTGCATAGATGAAGCCATCAGCCAAATAAATTGGGGCCCAATAAAGATATCCTAGAAGAAATTATGTCTTAAGGAATTAAGGAAATTAAAGAATGAAGATCAGCTAAAAAATTGTAGTTAATGACAAATTATTCAGAAACTACATGTTACCTTAGTACTTGTTACTTTAGTACAAGCTTTCTATACATGTATGTTCATTTCCTATCACTGCTCCAACAAATCACCATGAACTTGGTGGCTTCCAACAAAAGAAATCAATTTCTCATAGTTCAATCATAATCCCAACAGGAAGGCAAAAACTGCCAGACTCCCTCTAAAATCCATATGGAACGGCAAAGAATCTACATTAATCAATGTAGTCTGACTGAGCAATAACCATGAAGAAAGAAAAGAAAAAAAAACTTACTGGAAGATAAGTACTAGCTAATTTCAAGATTCAACCCTTGAGTAATTAAAACAGTGAAAATTGGCAACAAGATGGCCAAAGGGATCAATGGGAAATGATATTAGAATTAAGAAATAGACATCTGTGTATAAATCATATTTTATAAAGATTCAATGACAAGAAGAGAAAGGGTAGTTTTTTTTTTAACAAATGATGCTTTCTAACAACTGAATCGCAACATAACAAAAAGAAGAAATTTAATCCCTCCCATGTAACACTTAAAAATAATACTAATAACACAAAGTAGTTCACAAGCCTAAATGTAAAAACCTAAAGATAAAAACAATTTAGAAGAAGGAATAGTGGAAAATTTGTAACTCAGAACTAGATAAAGTTTCTTAGGTATTCTTAAGCCTAATTCTTTAAAAGGCAAAAACAAACCAACAAACAAGAAACTTGCTCTTCAGAAAACGGTTGTAAACATTTAAAGATATGCATAGTTTGGGAGAAAATAATTTCCAAGTATAGACTAGATAAATAACCTCATAATCCCACAAGGAGAGAACAACAACGAATACACCTATACTTAAAAGTAGGCAAAACTCTGAACAGATGCATCACCAAGGAAGACATATGGGTAGTGAAGGAGCACATGGAAAAATCAAATGAAAACTCTGCTATGCATCTATGACAAAGTTTAAAATTAAAAATTGACCATATCAAGTGGTGATGAGAATGTGGATAAGTCGGAAATCTTATCCACTGATGATGAGAAAACACTATGATATAACTGCTTTGGGAAACAGTTTATCCATTTAAAAAATAACTTACTTCTCTACTTATTGTTTAGACATTCAACCACTAGATTTCTTTCCAAATGAAATGCACATATCCACATGAACTTTTGTACACAAATATGTAAGCACCTTTCTTTGTAATAGCCCCAAATTAAAGCAACCTAAATGTACATATAAAGCATGAATGAGTAAAATAATTGAGCAAAAAAAAGTGGGAAGGAACCACTGATATATACTACAATTTTGTTGAACCTCAAATTACTCTGAAAAAAGTCGGACTGAAAATAGTACGTACCATTTGGTGCTCTTTACCCAGAATTCTAAGAAATGGAAACCTATAGAAATGCACATTTAAAAAGAAGCCAAGGTGGCCGTTTGTCAAGGAGGCTGGGAAATTACAGAGAGACATAAAGCGAAGAAGTTGCCCTGCAAATGACCAAAGCCTAAACTCAAAGCAATCCAGTCCATACTGACTCAAATGGACCCTGGGGGACAGGGTAGACCTGCCCCTGTGAGTTCTGAGATGGAAGTGTTTCCTGGAATGGAAAGCCCTGTCTTTCTCCCGGGGCCCTGCTGGTGGCTTCTAACCTGCCGATCTTTCGAAACCAGCACGTAGCAGTCCCACATGTGACGACTTCGCCACCCAGGCTCCCTGTACCAGGTCAATCGGTGTGAGAAAATTTTTGGCGGTGAAAGATGTTTTTGTTAGCTTATTACGGTTATCTTTTCATAGATGAATGAATGTCATGCAAATTGAATCGATATTTTAAATAGATGCAGATTACTCTATGAAGATAAATTTTTAAACTATTGTGATTAGAGTTCCAGTTCACGAGGACATAGGCTTATTGCAAACAAAACGTGTTTTGGCATGACTCTGGTCTCAGGAATGCCCTTGTCAATCTCAGTAAGGTACCGTCCAAAATTGAATACAGGACCAACTAGAAAATTGCCTTCCAAGACTATTTGCTGGGTTACTTAAATTCGATGTAGAGAGACCAACCCAGAAGGTTATGGAGTCTTTTTAAAAAGCATTCCAAAAAGAGGAAGCTGATAGACTTTCTCAAATAAACTAGGGTGCTCTCAACAGCTGATTAGAAAGAATTTTCAAGAACATGGAAAACTGCATCGAGGAGACAAAAGCCAGGAAAGTTGCATCCCTAGATATTTTTTGGTTTTCCCATCAGGAAAATATATATGATCCTTCTTTGAGAGTAACAAGGGCTATCCCACAATAATTCCACTGGGAAGTGTGACCCCATCAGCCTACAAGCCCTGGCTTTGCTCTATCATATTTCTTTTTGTTTTTGAACCTCTAAGCACATTGAAAAGGAGCCTGATTTAAGCTTGTGGACCATGTCAGAATAGGCGTTTTGACATGTACATTGAAGAGAACAGAGTTATTTGGGGGAGGGTTAGAAAGACAGAACCCCTGTCTTGAGAAGTATAGAGAGAATATTACCAGTGACTTCACATTTTGATATTTTTGAATAATTAAGGATTCTTATGATTTTGACATAATACTTTTTTAATGTCTAATTTTATTTTCATTAATAGAGCATCAGCTTGTACCCCTACCTACCTCACACTGGAATTTCGTCATCTTTCCATGCCAGTGATGAAACAGTAGCAAAGCTAACCAGAGCAAACTGCTTGAATTAGAGAACCACGCTGACACAGCTTCCTTTCACAGGCAAATATACATCAACACATTCTACATGCACAATGGCTTAGTCACTATAAAGTTAAATGGAACTTGAACAATGTAACACTTGAAAATCCAAGGTATGACAGGTTGATGTTCTGTGACCCGGTGAAGGGCCCCTGGTGCTCCCATCTCTTGGCCACTGGCTGAATCTTGACACTGGAGATGATTTTAGCTAACACTGAAGTGGAGATATGAAAGAAAGCATTCAGTTGAGAGGACAGCACAGGAACCAAGGACAGGAAAACACTAAACATGGCTGAAAACATCCGTCCCAAGAAGGACTTTGCCTTCCAAGGGCTCTAGACTAACACACACACACACACACACACACACACACACTCACACACACACTCACCAGTGCTCACATGGCTGACTTTGTCCTGAGTGTTCCATTCGCCACAGCAAGGGACAGTGTTTCCACCATGTAAAGATGGTGATACAGCCCCTGGAAGTGGCTTTGACCACCTCATCCAGGAGAGCTTGGGTTCCCCAAATAAAAGCTTCACATTCAATTGCCCCCAGAGATCCTTCCCACACAATCTCCTTAACCCAAACAACAGTCTCATCATACTTCTGGCTACCCTCAAGGCCATCTAGCCAACAGGTGTGCCAGAAGTCAAAGTGACTTGGCCAAGCTTGGCCTTCTCATCAAGCTGGCCATCAGTGACAAAGTCAACAGGGAAGGTAATCTGCACACCCTTCTTCTCCACTTTGAACATTAGGTCCTTAGTTATCTTGGAAGCCTCTTCAAACAGAAAAGTGCCGATCTCCATGTTATTGAACACTTTAAGGGAGATCAAATAATCATCTCGTTAACTTTGCCCAGCATATTATTGTTCAGTTGGATCTTTTTTTTTCTTTTTTTTTTATTATTTAATTCATTTTATTGGGGACTCATACAGCACTCATCATAATGTATGCATACATACATACATACATATATTGTTTCAGTAGTTACATCTTTTCTGGGATGGGGTGTGGTGGGGTTCTTTTGTTTTTTTCCTGATTTGGGAGAAGTAAGCCAGTTTTATAGGGCAAGCAAGCTTAGGCAATTAGCATATCGTGATCTTCAAAATTAACAAGTGAATGGCAGCACAGCTGCAAGTCAGGCTTCAGAGGCCAGGGCTGTTTACAGTTACAAAGGTGACAGACTACAAACCTCAGGCAACAAACTGCAACAGAGTTCAGGCATATCCAGCCTGTAGTCAGGTCAAGCATGTCTGAGCCGGACGGCTCCTGACAGGTCCCCCTTTTTTATTTTTTCAAGTAATATCCTCCCGGGAACTCCGCCTGTCTTAGGTTGTCAGGACAGACACTCAGTCCTTACCCGTCATCAGTCAATGGCCTTCTAATGTCACCATGGCCTGTCTTAGGTTGGTAAAGAGTGCTCCTGATCTTACCCATCATTGGCTGTCAAGTTCAGCTCATGGAGGCAGAGGGTCTTATCACATACTAGTCTTGTGTGCCACTCTGTTCGAGATCGCTCATCTCCAAGCGACAGTAATGAACTTGCAGGGGCCTTGCTTGAATGGTCTCAGTCTGTTACTTAATAAATGCCATGAGGTTGTTGAATAATACTGGCCGTAATGAAAGCAAAAGCAATAAACTAACGAGGGGGCCCCACAGTGGCAAGAGGTAAGGCAACAGTCCATTGAGCC